>LXGU01000106.1:0-93512 GCA_001640685.1 Catunica adiposa
CCCCCCCCACTCTGTCTTTAAAACGTAAGACCTATAAAGGTAAAGGAGGGGTGTATGGTGACGTTCTATCTAATGGATTGGTGTAGATCTGAATTGTGAGGCCGGTAACTGTAACGGTTGATACCAATGGATGACTGCATCAAGCACCGAGAGACAGGGTTACTGACCCATGTTTCGGGGTGGGACTCTTGGCCCGTTAGACTATTCCTAGCATAAAGTTGGAGGGAGGGAAGGAGGTGGAGGGCTAATTCTGGTAGGCTATCACGATGCTTAATTGTACACCCCTCAGTGTGAAATTCAGCCAAAAGAGAATAAGATCAGGTTGTGCATAGATCAGACATTTTTGTAGCAAATCAAAAACTACTGTTACCGATGAAACAGATCTGCAGGCTGATGTTTTTCCAGAATCAAGTACAACTTTGAGTAAACAATCAGGCGTATTTTCGTTGATACCCAGTTTTGTCTTATCAGTATCACTAGATTCGGAGAAGGGCAAAAGGTCTCGTGCTTGCTTTGGGTAAATTGCCTCCGCTAGTACCCACTAGGACTACAGGCAGCCATCGCTTCTGGACAAGCCATTGTAACATATACCCCAATGTCTTGTCTATCTTGGTGGATGTCATAAAGTCAAGCTAAGCAAGCGTTGTATCGTCAAATATTACAGCTAAAAGAGAAAACTACGCTGTCTGGCAAAAAACCTATGCAAAACTCGTTGCAGCTGGAAGCAGACGGAAGCATATCGAGGCCCACATTGTACGAGAGGGGAAGGTCGAGACGGAAGCTGAGCGAGATATGCAACAGAGATAAGAGTAATGTTGTGTAGCCTGCCACAGCTAACACATCACTATGTGCAAGAAAGTGAGCAGCCTTGAAATTGGCAGATGGGAGGGGAGTGAACAAAGACAGGGCGTTGGGAAAGGCGATCATTGAGACATACCTTTGCTAGGCTTATCAGCGCCATTGGCTGTGCTAGGAGCCCGCTGGAGAGCAGGACGCCGGGGCTGGGTATCAGCGCTTGGAGTAATTGTAGACATGATTGGATGACAAGGGCTAGGCCACTGCGAATATGATAAGTGACGCAGACTGGAGTCGAGATCTTGCTATATAGATGGTGTGAAGCAATGGTGGTATCTGACGTATTAGACGGGCATACGTGAAGAACCAAGAGACAAAGATGGAACCTGGTCAGCCAGAAGGAATGGTTACCAAGTCAAGATAGACAAGAGACGATGATGCTAGAGAAGTGAATGGGGGGATCAGATTAGCACGCTAGAAGGAAGGCAGGGTAGTGATGTAGAACTGCTGGTCGCGTGATGTGGGGATCCGTTGTCAAAGATGAGGCATTCCAGAGACGATACCGAGCTGATGAAGGGAAAGGGCAGTAGGAATCATAAAATTCTAAATTTCCGGTTTAAGAATTCCCAGTGTGCAGGATCCTGGTCACAGCATCAAGAATGCGATATGCAGCACCCTAACCAGATCAACCACATCGCAAACTTCAGCGAACCATGTAGAAGAAAATGGATTTCCGGATGGAGTCGATACCTACAGGTAAATCAAAAGGATAATACCGGCCACTCTATGAATGCCACCCGACGATTATAACCAGTCGAGGGGGTGCGTCGTTGAAACAAGGGTGGGCGTGGGTATCCCACAACGGCAATGCGCCAGAAGCCACAGCGTCGTTTTGCTGCGGTAATAGAGAAAGACGGCCTAGATCGTCTTGAAGAAAGAGGGTGTCGTTATGCTATGTATGGGGTAATGGACCCGTTCGTAACTGTGCGCAGGGTCGAGGTTGGCGGGAAAGGACGGACAGCCACCGGCGATTATCGATGTCCTTGCAGATTCTCGAGATGCGGTGGGAACCGTGTGTCTGGGCTCGGTGAACGGAAGAAGAGAGGGCGGAGGCACCGATAGGAAAGCAAGGGTTATATATGCAGGTATTAATGAACTAAAGATATTGATATATATAATATTTGTCGTGATCGCGAGTAGCGTTGATGGCTGAATAGAGATTCTTAACGTGAAAGAATTTTTTTTTCTTTCTTTTTTTTCTTTTTTCTTTTGTGACTTTATTCACAGGGATTTCGGGAAGGCGAGCGGGCGGGCAGGAGGCGGCGGCAGAAGGTACTAGCTTATCGCAAAATCCTTATATAACAAAATCGGCAGGTGCAGAACAACGACATTCACAGCATTTAGTGAGCCGACTTTATGAGATGTTTTATAAACTCCATGACAATGACCGAGCCACATATACACAACTCGACCTCTTTTTCAGTTTCCATATGACTAACTTACCTACGTACGACCAAATACAACCAAATACAACCAAATACAACCAAATATCTGGCCAATCTCTCACTTGACGAACACAGCTATTCCTTGTCCCGCACCACACGCAGCTCCTAGGACCCTCTTTCACATGTCAAAAACGCACTCCTTGCTCCCCTCAATATATTTTCCCAACAAAATGTTGAGAATTTCTCCATATAAGCTGCATATCGACAAAGCGGAAAAACACATACGATAAAAGCAACATCACGTTCAAGCCGCCAGTTGTGCATCCACACAAGTGGACGCAAACTTACATGTGAAAGTGCTGCTAGTCTCATTGGAATACGGACGACTAATATTGGATTCTTTTTAAGCCGCCTTGATGCAGCATGCGCTTGTGGTTGGGTGGTTCGCCTAGGATGCAATCTGCATGATGGTGTGGAAGTTCTGTAATTGCATGCAGCGACAAACATCAGTCACCGCTAAACACCCATAATAACTCCCCTTTTCTCCCTTATCTGTAACGCAATGAGAAATTTCGCCGCCCTGTGGCGAGCGATTAGCTCGAAACAGCAGCAAATTATCTGAGGAAAGTCATCGTGTGACATGTGACAAGAACCCTAATGACGTCAGACCACAGGGTTACAGTACACCCTGGACCTTCGTGATCCTGTGGGCTTTTTGTTGGGAGATTTAGAAGATGTCATCCTCGTCCAGTCACCAGCCATTCATCTAGCCCAAGGGCACGGCCGCGCTCATGCAACCCTGACATGCCAGACGCCAAAACCAAAATGAACAGCAGACTACATCAACAGCAACCCAAGGCTTCAACTGTCTAGTTCACCGATCTGACTAACTGGTGAACATTGGCTGGTTTTCTTTGCTTGGTCTCTTTATTCCTCTTTTATTCCTCAATATTCCTTAATGGAGTCTTCGGTGTCCTTGGAAGACACCCTAGGCTCATTGCTACCGCACGTGTCCATCTTCCCTAAATAGTTACCGAGACGCGGCAGTGGACCCACTTATCCTCTGAACCCCCACGCCCGGGCCCGTGCCGGACGTTGAGATGGAGCTATTAGTCTATGCTCTTAAACAATTTTACATGAGAAAATTCCCCTGCAGAACAATGTGGATGGCCCGATACGTCGTATAGAACCCTCTACATATGGAAATATGTCTTGTGAGGTGGTGGCTGGGACGGGGCAATGTGCATTAAGCCGGGCCTAGACCTTGTTCAAGACATGGACAGAAAAAGACCTCATGTGATTAGTTGCCACAATGGCAGTGAAATGAGACCTTGGAGACACAATCGTGAGATTTGTTCCTGATTATTACTATAAAGAAACCAAAGGAATGAAAACCCTTGATGCTACCTCATCTCCACCTCGTCATTCCCCGACCTCCACCTCCACCTCCACCTCCACCTCCACCTCCCGATCCTTCTTGCAATTAACCTCATCTCCTGACCAAGCCTTGTCTACCCCCTTACAACCCACCCATCCCCTCCCTCTTCAACGCCCATCTCACCGCCTCCCTCACATCAGGCACAATCGCCGTCGGCGTATGCGCCGGAGCTCCCCTCTCCTCACTCCACACACCCGTCTTCACTAGCAACGACCTCCACTTGGCCCCATCCATACTCTTATAATTATTGGCTCCCGCAATATCACTCTCCGGGTTATCACCAACCATGTAGACATTCTGCAGCGGCCCATCGGCCGCGGAGACTCCCGGGAGGGCTCGGCGGTGCCTGTTCAAGACCCGCTCGGCATATTCGTACGTAAGTTGATGAGGCTTGCCGATTACAGTGCGCTTGAGTTCCTGTCCATTGGTCAGGGCACGCCAGACACCGTCAAGGGCGGCCTGGAAGGCCCCCTGACCAAGTCTCGGTTGGTGGAAGTGGGCTGACCAAAGCAGATCGGGGTTGGAAAAGAAAATGGGTGGTTGCCCGGGAGCTTGCCAGCCATTGTTAGGGAGAGACTTATCTCCATTTGTAGGGCTAAAGGTGCCGAGGATACCGGTAGAAGACTGGAGAATGTCGGTGATGATCTGGATGTCGAGAGACCAGTCACGGGGATCATTGAAAACAAAGATACCATCGAACTTTAGAGGGTCAGAAGTCGGGTTGGAGGGGGTGTAGAGAGGGCGGGGGAGGGGGCGAGCAGTTGCGGCATAGATCTCGGTGAGAAGAGGGTTGAAGGGGAAGATGGTAGGATGGGCGGCGAGGATATCGGCAGGAATGACCACGTTCGTGAAACCATAACTAAGTATTGTTAGTATTTGACAAGATATCAATGGCCTATGATAGGAACCTACGCTTCTGCAATAGCTCGGCACTTTGCGGCATCGGCACCAGTTACGAGGATTGTCTTATCTTTAAAGCCATCGGGTCCATCATGAATCATATCCTGGAACGGCGTATGCGACTGTACGAAGTTCTGAGTTGATAATTTCACTTTGAGTTTACTCTCCAGATCAGCCACACGGTCAGCTTCAAGCTTACCACCACCATTGGTGAGCAAAATAAATGGAATGTCGTGATCGTTGAGATACTGAAGAGACTCAGCGGCGCCCGGGATGGGCTCGGCGACGTGAAGGAGGACACCGTCAATGCTAATAAGGGGGTTAGTAACAGGGATATTGAGACACTAATTGGCACAGTAAACCCACTCGAAGGCAAAAGCAAACGGGGGAGGCTTGGGAGAAGGCGTGGTAATAAGAGTGCGCTTTCCGTTGATCATTGGCAAAACACCTCGAGGTCTCAGGGTAGAGGCCGAGAAGACAGTCCGAGCCAATCCCGATTGGGCTGCTGCTGTCCGCGTAAGAGGGGTAAGAAGATGGCGCATTTTAAAATAAAAATATAATCAGGCGATTGCGATAATATGAATTGGTAAAGATATAAGTAGATTGGCGATGTCAATATCAACACCTGTTTACTCACTTCAATGCTTGTTACATGGTTGCAGTTATCGTGATCCTAGCGCATTCCTATATCCGATTTATGCACCGAGCGGGGCTCTACTCATGACATCACCGATTCTGCCCCTCAAAAAATAACATCAAAACAAACTATCTAATCACGGCCTAAATTAGACTAAAGATATGAAGTCAAAATAGTTATACAAATTGTGTCATACATAAAAGCGTAGCAGTGATGGTGGTGGTACAAAGGCTAGCCTGCAGGCAATCCTATCGATCTCTATATATCACATTCCTCATATCATCTTTCTTCCTCTTAAAACTTCTTCTCGCCCGTCCAATCCCTAACATGTCCCATAATCACATCAGCTGCAGCTTGCGGTGAATGCTGTCTCCCCAGAGCCTCCACGAAATCACCATCAGGATCCATGAGGTAGAAGTAGATGCTGTGATCCACCAGGTAATCCTCTCCCGGCTTCACCTTGCTCGGCGTGCTGAAATACACCCTGTACGCCTTGCAAACCGCCTTGATCTGCTCATACGTCCCCGTCAAACCCACCAGCTTATCTGAAAACTCCGCCAAATACCCCTTTAGCTCCTTCGGGCCATCTCTCGCGGGATCACAGGTGATGAACACTGGCGTCACAGATCCAGGGTTCTTCGCCTCGACGATATCAAGCATCGCAGCCATCTTGTCGAGTTCTTCGGGGCAGATATCGGGGCAGTGCGTGAAGCCAAAGTAAATCAGCGAGTAGCGACCCTTGAGATCCTCACTAGAGAATAGTTTGCCGTTCTGGTCAAGAAGCTCAAAGGCGCCGCCGATTTTGGGTTTGCCTATCTGCTTATTAGCTTCGGCGATGCGCTTTTGGTGCATGCGTTTTTTCTCGTTTTCAAAGTAAACGAAAAGGCCACCGAGGGTGACGAGGCAGAGGATACCGGCTTGCCATGAGAAGGGCTAAAGAGAGAGAATTGTCAGAGATTGGTCAGAGTATAAAAAGATTAAGCTTGGATAGACATACACCGAAACGCATGCGAGACTTGGCTGCACCTTTACCAAGGGATTGAGTGGAGCGTGTCTGAGGTCTGGCGACGATACGAGAGGTCATGGGGCGGACGGATGCGCGAGTCGCAAAGCCAGCAGTTTGTCTAGCCGGAATCTGAAGCGCCGAAGCGCGGGTAACCGTAGAGCGAACGGAAGCAGCGAAATTCATAATGTCTGGAGTCTCAAAATCACCAATTGGTATATAGTCGGCGTAATGGGGAACTATAAATAAGCTGGTGGCAATTGAGTGGTCTGAGCAAGGCGGGCCGGAGCTTGGAAATCATGACATGGGAAGTCGCCGATTTGGGTTTAGCCGAGGATTAACCCTGATTGGGAAGAATGACCATAAGTCAGGGTTAGACCTCGGTGTAACCTGGTTCATACCCAGAATTGGCAGACGACATTTAATGAAGACGCGACATTGTGACTTTTTATATTCATCATTGAACTTTGCAACTATCATCAAAACTCACCTGTTTTGTGTTGGTATTCACCAACAATCTACTTATCTATCACCAATCATTCTTGAACACCTCTAACTATATCCCTATTTCTTATACATCCTCACTGTTCCCTTACCCTCCACCACGTCTCTTTACTTCATCCCTCCATCATGGACCTAGACGAACTCCCATCATCCGTTGTTCTCCCTGAGCTCGGTGATTCTCTTGAGCTATTCCCTGAAATATCCAATCACACTCCAATCCACAGCGACCTCCCCATCCCCCACGACGCTGCCTCATCCACCACTGCCCCCTCACCCGCCCCCACTGATCCATCCCCCGACGTGGACCAACCCACCGACGTCAAGCCCGCCTCCAAAAAGCCTGCGCCAAAGAAACGCGCAGCTCCAGCAAAGAAGACGATGGCAGTTCCGGTGCCAGTAAAGAAAACGAAGGCGACTGGAGGGCCCATGACTGGGGGCCCACGGAGACCAAAGATGAAGCCAGTAGGTGCGGTAAATGGTATTTCTCCGGGGAACGCAGGGCGTGTTAACGGTGTTGCAGATGGTGACGACCCGGGAACCTATTGCTTGTGTAAGGGGCGGGATGACCATAGATGGATGATTTGTTGTGAGAAGTGCGAGGATTGGTTTCATGGAGAGTGTGTTGATTTGGACAAAGAAACTGGCGAAAACTTGATTGAGATGTTTATCTGTCCGGAGTGTTCAGAGAGCGGTGAGTTGGTGACAAGATACAAGAAAATGTGCTCTTTATCTGGTTGTCGGCGGGCGGCAAGGGAATATCTACCCGGTGGCGATGACGAGACAGAGGGAAAGAAATCAGCATTTTGCTCGGATGATCATTGTCAAGACTGGTGGGAAGAATTAATTGCAAAGCTACCAGCAGCCACAACGATTCCACCGGCAATTGTGGGCAGATTATCAAAGGAGGATCTCCTGGGCGTCATCAGCTCTGGTCTAGGGTATGTCGACGAGGAGACCGGCACTTACCGAATCGTCCGCGAGCCTTTTTCAAATCAAAAAGAGGACCTTGGCATATTTCTATCCGAGGAGGAAACCGAGTTACTAGCCCAGTCTGCTCGGGACCGCCAGGCTATGGCTGATGAATCGGAGCTTTACACACAAATGATCACCTTATTAGAGCGTGCTAGTGATCGGCATAAATCTGCGGTTGCTGCAGGATACATTACTCATGATATTTGCGGCTATGATACTCGGCTCGATACATTAACCGTCGAAGCTTCCTTTGCTCACTTCTTAACCACCCCCGAAGGTCAAGCTGCAATGTCAACAGATACCCTTGAGGCTCCCATTACCGTGAAAGATGAAGTAGAGGCGCTTGCAGATGATGATGATGATGGCAAGAGCAGGAGGTTGGCGGTGGGCGGGATGTGTGATAAGAAGAGGTGTAAAACACATAGTGGATGGTTAACCATGTTTGGGAGGACATTGAGAGCACAGATTAGACAGTTGGAGGATATGGTACAGAATTTGGTAAATGAAGAGGAGGTTATACGAGAGGCGGCGGAGGAGCGGGTGAAGAGAAGGAGGGCGGAGAATAACCGGGTAGAGGTGATAGGAGAGAGTACGGTCGAGGTTAAGACCGAGGTGGGAATGAATATGGATTAGAACGAGTATAGAATGTTATTGATATATATTGCATTGCTTTCATGCTTAATTTTATTTTCATTTGCTATGGAGTCATAGATTTATTTTATATTAGGCACTCAGGCCCAGCTTTTCCAGCAGAATATCGATCTTCTCCATCAAATACGTGTAATTCATATCATCAGCCATGAACTCATCAGCTACAATCTCCCCACTCAAAGTTTTGATCGCCGTCTGCTTCTTCTTGTCCGCCTCCTCCTCCGACAGCATCTTTTCCCTCTGCTCCTTATCCCTCACCAGCACCATGCCAACATCCTGAAATCTCATACGGAATCTCTCTTCCAGGTAATGCCTAATATCATCTAGCAGCTCAATGGTATCCGTATCCTGTCTGTTCTGCGTCCGCTCGGCACTTTCCTTGATCACGGCGGCAAAGTCAGGCGTGTCGATGTAATCCTCAAGTCTAGTAGCGAAGAATCGAGCAGCAAACTGTTCCAAGCGGACAACGTTCAAACGCCAGGCAGCGTGGATGATCTCGTAGATGTCGATGTCGTCAGTGATGTCAGGACCATCGATATCCGGGTTGGTCCCCGTGACATTCTGGTGAGTGCGGTCCGCCCACACATTGTTCGTTGCCATACCCTGACTACTAATAGTCAACGCGGCTTTATTGACCAACTTGGGCAGCAGCAACTGGTCCGCAGCATACAGAAGGTCAAGACTGTATAGCAAAGAGATTTCACCCTTCTCAGCGTAGAGGTTGCTGAGAATAACTTCAAGAGTAGCGGGTGCACAGGTGACGGAGAGAATGTGGAGGGTAGCCGATTTCTGAGCTTCGATAAATTCGGAATTGAACATTGTGGAGAAGTAGGGGCTGCGGCAGAGGGTGGATTTGTGGACAGGGTAGATCGCCCAGGTAACGGGAGCATCTTCGGGGGTTTCTTCGTCATCGTCGTCGTCGTCGACAGGAGCTTTGATAAGAACATCAGCAAGGGCAGGGTTTGCCAAAGTCCATTTGACAGATTTAAGTTCTTCATCTGTAGCAATGATGCGATTGGCGATAATTTGCTTCTCGAAAAATTCATATAGGGAGCTCTGGGCTGCGTTGATTTGCTCTTGGTGTCTCTTTCTTGCTTGCGTCAAATCGTCGCCAACGCTCAAGATGGATAAGAACCCATCCAGACCAAACTCTGTTGCCAGCTTCTCGCAGCTCTCAATGATTTCAGCTGCCGTGTCATCTCCTGGGGAATGCCGATTTCTCAACAGAGTATCTGGGATCTGTTCCAGATACAGATACCGCCGGACAAGGTATAGTGCTTCAGGCCGGATATCGGTGGTCTTCGCTGTGTATTCTTGCAGATTTGGATCGGCCGCAAAGATTTTTTGGAAATAAGGGGATCTTGTGGACAATATAAATCTGTGAACGTCACACTCTGTACCGTCCGCAAGTCTGATGATAAAGTCCGGAGAAGTGGGGCCGTCTCCATCAGCGAGGCGATTGATATGTTCAGACCACTCACGGAGGGGATCCGTAGATTTAGAAAAGTCATAACTGAGAAGAAGCTTACGGATTTTCAGAGTCAAGGCACCGTAGATACAACGTTCGCCTTGGAAAGTGTTGCGTTCAGCGAGAGCACCTAATGTCGGGTATTAGTAATTGCAATGAGTATTCAGTAGGCTAGGGTCAGGGGGTTAACCCCACCCGGAGCCTCAGAATTACTTACCATAATCCAACAAGAGCTTCACCAACTCATAATGGCCACAAATACTAGCCTGCAGACGTCGTCAATGAGCCAACAGCTCTAGATATCAATTCTTGGGCTAGAAACTTACCAAGATCAAGGGAGTATAATCATATCTATCCCGACCATTGATGTTCACTCCAGAAACAATATGTTCGTGACAGCTCTTCATGTCACCCCGGCGACAAGCCTCCAAAAACGCTTCAAACTTGGGTGACGTATCCAATGGGGTCCCCGCATACTTGTCCGGTTTGGGAATCTTCCGCAGCTTATTATTATTCTTGGCAATGTCTAGCAACGTCCGCTGCAATTCCGATACCTCGTCCAAACCTAATCGGGCTTCTGACGCCATGGCTACAATAAATCGTACAAAGCGAGCAAAGAATGAAAAGACTGATTTGCAGATGACAAAGGGAGACCGTGGACAAAGTAAAGCAAATGAGGTTCGAAGGGATATTGCCCTGTTGAGTAGTCTAATAATAACAATCAGTCAAGCTGAGAAACGAGATTTTATATACGTTATTTAAGCCGGAGTTAAAGAGTTGATAGCGGTGGATGTTGCTTAGTCAGCTACGCTATCCCGCAAGTGGTTCGCCGGGCTTACCGCAACAGTAGTCATATTGAATCATTTGTTTTTCACAATTTGTAGGCGTAATCGAATGACATAAATCATTGCATACTAGATGATATCTTCTGCATAAAGAAGCGAACTTCGCGTTTGACTCGTTTGGTGTCTACAATCTTCTAGCCATACAAAACTGGATGTGAACGGCAATGTGTTTTTGTGCCAACGCTAACCACAACCGTCTTATTAAACGATTTCAAGGCGTTACAACAATGGCGGTCAGTTGACCCTTTTCTCAGCTATCATCCAGCTGTAGGGTTAATCGCCCGTGGTTGCCTGGTCAACCACCACCATGTTTACTGAGAGTTGAGTTGGCACTCCCATAAACGACAGGGTCCTCTTTCAACGACAGCGTTTACGGCAAGCACCAGCTATGAGCTAAGGGCAAGTCCGATAATCGATTATGTTCTTTTTGGGCAACTGCAACTTTCCCCCTGCATTTTTTTGAAGCTTCCCGCTTTCTCACGGACCATTTTTCGTTTCTCTGCATTCGCATCGTTTTTGTTGAAAGGCCAGTATTGGGTTGCGAAGAGATCATCGTCACGACAAGCCATAATCTTTGTCACTTATTCTTTGTTATTCAGCGCCAATATCGTGTTTGTTACCTACTACTATCTAATACGGAATCGGAAGGAGCTTTAGTTATTCCTTCTTTTGCCACTAGATTCCTGATATCCATCACCAATCCCCCGATCGCCAACTGCCTGACTCTCCTGACCCTCGAAAGTTGATACTCAATATCTCACCTATATCACGATTATATTGGGTCCTAATTCGTCCTATCTCTTACGGAAACAATATCTCAATCGAAAAAAAAAACTCTCCCACGAATCATACCAACCACATACAAACTACATAATCCGCCTTGAAGTACAAGCGAGAGCCCACACCGCTTTTGCTCGTCACAATCACCTTTGCCCCTCACGATCTTCGACATTCCCAAGCTGCGTTCTCTGAATGACTTATTGTGATTTTGGGCTTTGCCTGTTGACCACCCACAATGTCATCATCAGCGACCTCCAGCGCATCATCCAAGGCCGATGATTATGAAATCCTGGAGAAGATTGGTGAGCACAAGACCCTTTCCCTCCTCCGCCAGACGGTCAGCCATGGAGTAGCCCCCGCCTCCGTATTCGAGAGGGGCGATCTTTCCGAGAATACACGGCGCCTGAATTATGTTGCGCAAGAAACGGAACCTCGAAAGACGGAAATATGAGACTAACCCGTGATACCCCCCGAATCTAGGCCATGGCTCCTTCGGTATCATTCGCCGAGTACGGCGCAAGACCGACGGTCTCGTTCTCTGCAGAAAAGAAATCAACTACCTCAAGATGTCACAAAAAGAACGCGAACAACTCCACGCAGAATTCCAGTGTCTCTCATCTTTACGCCACCCCAACATCGTAGCATACTATCACCGCGACCATCTCAAGGAAACACAGGAATTGCACCTATACATGGAGTATTGTGGCAACGGCGATCTTGGTCGCGTGATTAAGGATCTCGCTAGCAAGGGACAGCGCGCCAGCGAGCAGTTTGTATGGAGTATCTTTGGCCAATTGTCGTCGGCTTTGTACCGGTGTCACTACGGTTTGGATCCACCAAGCCCGAGTGATGGTGGGGCTAACCCTGGCAAGGCCCCGGCGGGCACTCTGTGCATTATGCACCGTGATCTGAAACCGGAAAATGGTAAGAATACGCTAGGGCTTGCTCACTATATGCATCTATAATTATGACGGCTAACAGTGTCTGTATAGTCTTTCTTGGCGAGAACAACTCAGTAAAACTTGGAGACTTTGGCCTTTCGAAAGTCATCAAAGCCCAAGACTTTGCTTCAACATATGTCGGGACACCATACTACATGTCTCCAGAAATCTGCGCCGCCGAGCGCTACACCCTCAAGTCTGATATCTGGGCTTTGGGCTGCATTATCTACGAGCTCTGTATGAGGGCACCACCATTCGACGCGCGATCTCACTACGAGCTTGTTCGTAAGATTAAGGAGGGCCAATACGCACCACTTCCTAGTCTATACTCACCCGAACTTCGCGATGCTATTGGTGCCTGTTTGCGGAAGAGTCCAGATTCAAGACCATCAACGCATGACCTGCTTCACTTGCCCCAGATCCGTCTTACTAGGAGAGAGATGGAGGTTGCTGAGTTGAAGCGGAAGCTCAAGCAAAAGCAAGAGGCATTCGCTCAAAAGGAAAAGGAATTGGCGCAGATTGCCAACTCAATGGAACAAGAGAAGAAACAGATCCGCCAAGAGATCGACTCACAACTTAGGAGAGAATGGGAGGCTCGCGCACAATTGGAGATCAGTCGACTCGTCAATATTGAAATCGAAAACTTGCAGAAGCACTTTGAGGTCGAGGTGCGGGCGAGGGTTGAGGCGGAACTCAAGAAACAGGATACTCAGAGCCCTGGGCCCCCGATACGGGCAGTGACTCCCGATCGGGATGCTAGATCACCAAGTATCACGGAGCCTCTAATCGCGGCAGCACAGGAACTTTCAGCCTCAGAAGCTCCAAGTGGCCTTGCAAAGCGGAACCTTCATACCCCTTTGAAGCGGGCTCAAACAATGCACGCTGGTATGAGCCAGGAAACTCCCGGGGACATCGAAATGGTGTCACCATCACCTATTGCCATTTCCAGTTTAAGTTTGTCGCCTCGCCGTAACGGCACGACCAAGCCACCTTCCAACAACAGTAATATCTTCCGCCAGAATTTGCACCGGGCAACCAGCGAACGGGACAACTCACATAACTGGGACATGCCGCGTGACGTCAGCGGTATTGAGTCTGACGATGACGACACACCTGCTTCTCCGACTCCTGCGGTCCGCACAGCCAAGCATCCGTTCAATTCCAAGAACAGACCAGTCCTCACATCTCATAAATCAGCACTCAACAAACTTCCTGGAATCCCCGTACTCCACGGCAAGGGATCCAACCCCGAACTTAGCCGGATATCCCCCAACCGCAGACTTAGTAAGATTCCGTCCGCAAGTGGGTTGGCTGGTGGGAAACTGTCGTCGGGGTCCTCGTCATCATCAGATAGTGGCGGCAACAGTAAAGCCATCAGCACTGGTAGCCCTACGCGTGCTAAGAAACCTCTGCGTCAACAAACCCCAATCGAGGATGACCGCTTCGCCACAAAGCCGGCTACCAAGAACGTTAGAGGCCGTACATTGGTTGAGCTGCAACAAGCACGGGCCGGCGGCCGTCCATTGTCAGCGGTGATTCCACCGGCAGCGGCGGCAGCAGCGGTTGCGGGGGAGAATATTAGTCCAAAGAGGGCGTTTAGGGACAGGTTGGCCGCGGTGGATACCGCGAGGAGGAGTAGTGATCCGGCGTGCTGGGATCCGGAGGTGGAGACGGATATGCCAAGTCCGTTTTTGAATCGGACGAGGCAGGTTAGAACGTAGAGCGGCTTTGGCTTTGTTCCGTCGCCGATGCAGATTGACGGGCCGGCTGGAGATGTGGGGCCATTGAAGGAGTTGAATGGGAAACATGAGATGTAATGGTGGGCGTTGTAGTATTACTACTGCTACCGGAAATTGGCCTGTTATGGTGGCTGATTACGGTAGTATCTGGGTGGTTTGTTTTGCTCTTGCATTTTGATGAGATTTCATGGGCAAAGTTTTGATGTTCGGTACGTTGTGTTCACATTCCCTGGATGTCATTTTTTATATTGTTTGGTTGTTTGGGCCCTTTTTCTTTTCATTATTTTTTTTTCTGTTCTGTTTATTATTACTGTTATCAGGCATAGAGACATCCGGAAAGGGATATGTCTCTCTGCTTTTTTGGTCATATTCATGTTTTGCATAGACGGGTTTTTTTCTTTTTTACTTCCTACGGTATGGTATGTTACTATGGTAGGTAGGTTAGGCGGGCGGAGAATAGCCACTTCGAGAAGACAACATATGGATAGGGTTTAGATATAAGCTTTGTAATGAAACATAGTGTCTGTTTATGAAGAATAAGTAGCTTTTGTTGTTGTTGGTGTTGGTGTTGCTTCTGTTAGCATAATCGAGTCCGACAAGTGACGTCATCCAAATTCTCGAGTCTCGTCGTTCATTCCATTTTCCCCAAAGCCCCACACGAGTTCTTTCCCATTTATCGATTTCCTTCAAACCCTTTTGTGTGACGTCACTGTAATCTATGCCCCTTTGATCCACAATAGCCTATCGCAATATCACCGTGACTTTAATGACTGCTGGGAATTTTGTTTGACGACGATGGAGGCTATTTTGTGCATTTTAGTGGCAATATTGGTGACGCTGATGTTGCGGCGATAGTGTAATTTTGGAGTCCCAAAGGGAATGGGACGTATATCGTATATAGGGGTATCTTATGGGGGGATGGTGTGGGTAGATACATGAGTGGGGAGAGGGTTGTAAGATTAGTGAACAAGCATGCCGGCAGGAAACCAAACAAGCAAATAAAGAAGCAAAGTAGAGTATATTTGGTAGTGGAGGGTATAGAGGGGTGCATATATGTATGCGCGTGGGGAATGTATGGGACATGCAGAGGGCCATATGGGGACATCGAACGGGCGGGCGGGCAGACTCGGCAGTATTGGAGGAGATATATACATATGTGGGGCGGGTGGCCAGACAAAAGATCATCGCCATGGGATATCTCATCGCCTCCTCTAACTATGAGTGGATGGGCGAGTGGGTAGATTACTGAGACGACTACTGGGTCAGTAAGCCGCGGACAGCATGCACTACGACATTGGAAGGGCCTTGTGGGCCAATGGAGGACAGAGAGTGACGAGGTGTATGGGTTGGGCTATGGTGGGAGGATGGCCGATGTAACGAGGACGGAGGGGCGGGGGGAGGGTTTGCTGGTTGGGGAGTGGAAGGAGATGGAGGGGCAGTGAAGAGAAGATGGTGTGCTTGTTTTGCTGAGGGGGGGATGACAGTGGTGAGGGCTGAGGGGAGGGTGAGGATGGATGTTGTTGCCTTGGAAGTGGGAACATTGGTGATATCCTAGAGGATCATGGGACAAGTGGATATCATGGAAGCAGGCACTATAGATACTGCGACATTGTAGTCCCTTTGGATAGTACCCTTCTGCCCCACTGTTGCCAGAGGGGATAATGATGTCGATACCGTAACTATCAACTTCTATTTGTCACTGAAACATACCTCTATCTCACTGACACTCGTTAGTTTCACGGCCTAAACCCAAGCTTTTATCCACTAAAGAACTGTGTTTGCCACTATCGAGATAGATCTTGGCCCGTCAAAGCTCAGTGAAATACCAACCGGTATCTTGCCTCTGTAGAGTCTTTGGAGGTCTGTGGTCAGAGGGTGTGAAACCATGGTGGGTATTGAGAGAAGACATGACAGAGAAGGGTCATGGGTAGCAGAGGGGGATGATAGTGCAGACTGGTGAAAACTTCAATGTAGGCTAGGTTACAACGGGATGGCATTTTGCAGATAACGAAGTGAACGGCAACAAGACTTCCATTACAGAGGCCACTTCCATCGATAAGGAGGACATGGTGAACAAGCATACGACCATCATTACTCTATCCGACCCAGTAACCATCTCTATAAACTCATCGAAGCCACCCATCACGATACTCGTTATGTCTACAATCACCAAACCCTCACACCCTCACCGTTCCACTACCTGAGCAAATTTCCAGCGTTCCATCCCCATTCCCCATCCAGAAGAGCGAGCCCATAATCACCTCTCCACATGTGACCGCAGCATGGCTAGCCCAGTATCTCCTAATATATATTTCATGACGCCTGTCCACCACTACCTCCTCTCGCTATCAGTCAGAATATCCTAAAGGCTTGTAGGTATCGCCACCTCATCATCACCTGCCCCAGCCCCGCACAGTCCCTGGATGTCCCAAGCTCCAAAGCTCTGGCGTTATGGCTTTGATGACTTTCCAGCTCATAAGAGAAGACGCAAAAAGTTCTTAGAGATCTCTTGGGAAAACTCTGACTGATGTCCCCCGTCCATATATACAGATACATGTGTCTTGGGTATGCTCGCCCGCTGGTTCACTCCCACCCTCTCTTTCCCACACAGACTCTCAAGTGTGTCGTCTCCGAATTCATTTCCCGGAATCCCTGAGTGTCTAGCGTTGACTATCCAAGTTCCTCCACCCCTTCCCTCACCCTCCAAACGTAACCACACGTTGCTTTCGTAATCTGCCAGTCCGCAACAGATAGGAACGGTAGTAGTGTATATAGGGTTACCGAGGGTCTGACGTGAAGATGTGGAGGGGGGGTTGAATTGCATGAGCTATTTTCAGAAGGGGAGCATGGTGAAAGATGAGATGGAGAGAGATATAAATGGGAAATGATGTGAATAGGGTTTATTAGCGTAAGGAGCTATGGTATGCAGTGGTGATGGTGGGATGTGCGTCGAGTATTAATTGAATGTTGGTGCGTGGGCTATAATTGGGGCAATATAGACAGGTATGCGATGTCACTAGGAGGTCAATTTTGCAAAGCTGGCATTAGAAGCTGGGGATTTAACTCGGGAGGTTAAAGATATGTTTTACAGCGATGATATTAATTAAAACATCTTTCAATAATTAGTTGAAGAGATATTGAGGAGTGACAGGTGCCAATAGTGCTTGGTGATACCTGGAGTCAAGTGATACTATTCAAATGGTGATGGCCCGGAAATTAAATTAACGTTGCTCTGTATGTTCTAGAGCCACAAAGGAATAAGGAATATCGCCTTCTTTTAATTACGATAATCGTCGTCAACCTCTAATCCCTTTCCATCACATTCATGAAACCACATCTCATCCCTCCCGCCTCCTGGAATCCTCAACGTCCTATAGAAGGACGCAGATATTTATTCTAATATTATACATCGTATGGCTTTCCCTATGAGGATGAGCCACTGAACTACAAAGCCCCTTCTTCATAATTAATCAACTTCAAAATTCCTGTGCCTGGCTTTCTGGGAACAATACACCAACAAGAATATCACCGGGTACCCGCATATATCAAAGTCTGCGGTAATTCTCTTCCTTCACTATTGGTCTATGAGTGAACTCAACCTCCAATCCATTAAAGTTTCGATTATTAGTTTCATCAGTATTGCTAACTAGTAGACTATCAGTCTATCCATCCAGAAGTTTATAAAAAATACACTCGGTTGGTACTTGAACGTAGTAATCAGCCACCTTCTCAACTGTTTGGTCCTCGGGACTTACGATGAACGGTTCATCACTGCCTTCCAAATCTAGCTGTATTTTTCAAAGGTGATTAACACTTGCCCTTAATAATCCGGGCGGTTTGCTAGAAATGGTGGCATCGAACTTGATGCTTGAGGGAAGATGGGCCGTGGTTGGTGAGATACGCGGTGAATCTTTTGCTAGTTTGGGGTATTTACAAGAAATATGTGGATAGGGAGCAGGGGGATGACTCAAGGAATCCAGGACACGAAGGGTTTGTCCGGAGTGCCGGCGAAGGTGACCACCGAGGTATGGAACGCTAGCCACATCTAAACATGCATCATTTTCTGGCGTGATTCTGTATATGCAAAGTTTGGTACAATGAGGCTATAGAGAGACTTTTGGCGATGTTTAGTAAGGTTTCTAACTGTCAATTTCCGTCTGATGTTTCTATGGGGTGTATACTATAAGTGGTCCGTGACGCTGGCCCAAGTATCGCGAACATTAAGCGACAAAACAAAGTAAATTACACGTCACCAGAGTCTTCTTGACCCCCTTCCTCCTTCCCCCGCCCATCTGAACGCCAACCAAAGATACTCACACCACCACACTATATCTCCCTTGTCTTCGGGATCTTGAAGATCCGGGGAGTCAGGATGGTCGAGTATGAGAATAGTGCACCATGCTTGCATAGAGAGAATAATCACTGATTTGCTGACATGCAGTTGTCTCTTTTCTTCTTCCTTCTGTCTGTCCATCTTTAGTCATGGAGGTGAGATATCGGCGCTAATGAGGGACCGTGGCGGTGGATGAGCAGCCCAGCGCAACAAATGTCGGTGGTGCGACTCTCAGGTGTCCCGATGGCCGAGATGGTATGGACTGGGGGTTAAGGATCTTTGGACGTTGGTGGATACGCGAAGAGGTGGAAGGATTCGCTACAAGCCGTAGAATGGAAAGGGAATGCGAAAGAGCGAGAGGGGTGTATCGTGGCAACAACAGTGACAAGGGGACTTTCCTTCTCGAGGGCGTTTCTCGTGCCTCCATCTACCATCAGGGGACAGCCAAGTCAAGGACGGCTTACATGTGGCACAAAGAAGCATGTTGACGATCATGGAACCAGAAGTGATCGACACATTTTTTTCACAACTTCACCGTTGACACTCCATTGTGGCGAATATATTACATTGGCCACTGTAAAATCCAACCTTCTCATTATATCAGACTGTCTACACACCGTCGATTTCTGGGAAGGAATCCAAGATCCCGAGGGACCTGCCTGGCGGGTTTATTTCGTATATCGTTGACCTGACAGCACCAACGGATCGCTCTCCACAGCTAAGCCATCAAATGTAACAACAAGCCAGCCGCGTGGACGCAAAGCTAGCAAGACACGGCTGGTAAACCACAGGGTCCGTACGAGGCAGTCATTTTCCATTTGGAAAGGCACTACGCTCGATTTGGTAGAAGGGCCGGATGGGGGATGGAAATCGTGGTGCTATAGAAGGAGTGTGATATAGGTGTAAGCGGGTAGGGTTTGGGTTTAAAGAAGCCATTGTACCTGGCTAAGCGGCATTTTGTTTAGAGAGGATAGAGATGGCTCGGCGACGAGAAGGGTGATAAGAAGAGGGTTTGAAGAACTTTGGGGGTTTGACAAGATGGGCTATGACTTTGTTTTCTCCCGGGTTGTATGGGCGAGGGTCCTTTGGGTGTATATCGGTAAACCTTATACATCGAAGGCCGGCCGACTAGAGAGAAACCATGTTATACAAATGCTTACCAATGACATGTGAATGTTTCCTCTTTTGTCACTGATAGTGAAACGGGAATACTCATCACAGGAAGTGTATATGAGTGATTTTTACTCTAGAATAATTTTGGATTTTTAGTTGTTAATTGTTCCCGTTCGGCATGACTGGCACAAGGAGGAAAGTCCCTTGCTGTCGCGTGGCGAGTCTGTGCTTGGCGATGCGAGCGGGTTCAGGGGAGTTGGCGAGGCGTGTGTACATATTTTGGCATAATCTGACCTAGGAGTTAATATGTACAACAAGGCCGACGGTAGGTTGTAAAGCAGCCGCGTAAAAATAGTTCAATATCATCATGTTGATATCATCAGGTCCTGACATCTCTTATACAGACAACCCTCATGCAACACATATCACTCTAGACAGCTTCAATGACACCCACAACACGCGGCTGTTAATAGCTATTTAACATATCTTAATATGTTAAAGACATGATTACATACACAAACAAACAAATTCATAAATTACGATCCTCAATGTGACAATTCTCCTCCCTCAGAACTACTAATACCTCCAAAACTAGAAATTTACTGTGTAAATCCTCCACCTGTTGATAGTTCCCCCTCCAATCTCCCAACTATAGGTACCCTCTTTCTTCCTTCCACCTCACTCGGATATCGGACCATACTCTTAAGAGCCATAGAAGTATAATGGTCTAGAATACAGCGAAGGTTAGCGGACAGTTACTTAGTGTCTGGGCCGTAGTTACGAGGGCAATACAAAAAGGGACAGACGCGGGCGCAAGACGTCGGTGGAGCTGTCGGTACTTCGAGTAAGAGAAGGGAAGTCAGGTACATGGGGTGCATACATCATGGAGAGGTGGGAGGATATATGTGAAGGTATATGTGCGAAAATATACGTGTACATATTCAGCAGACTTGGTTATGTGAACAAGATGGCAAACTATATGTGATGGAGAGTGACGAATATGCATGAGACCTCCACGATTTGGTTTCATTATTGTCTTTTTTCTTTTTCTAGTCATAGCCTATATTTTATATATATACGACTTCTCCCTAGAGTGTTTCCAATGTCGTCTCCTTGCCTCATAATAATACCACTTTTCCTAGTTTATATATGATGTACACCCAACCTTCCCTGTTTGTAAAATACACATTTATTCTCTACGATGCCGAGATCCCTGCCTTGAACCACGCGAGTGGCGCTTTCCCTTCAATCCTTCTCCCTTTCCATCAAACAGCACAACAACCCACCTCAAACAACCGCCCAGCGTACTTTCCTCTCCCCCATCACACACCAACCTAACAGTGAATAGACAAGCAGACAAACAGCCCCTTCCATCCAACTTCTAGTGTCGTGATTCTTTCTATATTGTCTTACTTTCTAACCAGCCCTTGAGCCATCTCCCTTATTGTAGGCAAATCTCACAAGCGCTGACAGACGGCCAAGCAGATCACATGCCGGGGATATTGGAGTCATGCGTGGCAGGACAACTGGGGAATGAGTGATGGAGGATGTGACGGGTGTGATTGAGAGGTGGCACGGGTCACAGCATAAAATGGTTATGGGGTTCGGAATTTGCATAGGCCGAGGACGGTGTAGAGAGCGAAGGGCCGATGGTGATGGGAATAAGACATAGAAGATCCGGAAGTCGGCCGGGAAGTTGATGGGGACTTTGGATGATCTATTGTTGGGTGCTTTTTGAGTAAAACACTAGGACTATGGGGAGGTTGTATGGTATATGGATATTCAACCAGAAATATCATTGTTTTGGAGGCCAATATCGCAGCCTCGGAGATTATTTGGAGTGACAATCAATCCTTAGGCGTATCGACTCTAACTCCTTCAGTGATACATTCACAAGATAATGCATATTCAGCCCAGCCATATAGCTATACAACCGCCAATGCTAAGCTAACGCCGTGTCTCTCAGCGGTAGCTTCAACCACTAGTCATCCACCATAGCTGCAACCCACCCTATATCCACTAAATATACTTTTACCGATACGCTTAAGAGAAATTACCCAGGGCTGTGTAAACCTTCCATCGACAGTGACCCTTTCCAGCATTGCAAATACCCAAAGACAAGCAAAGGTATTGCATGGCTTGTGGCCTGTGCCTCTCCAATGCTAATAAAGACAACCTCCTACAGGGCCTCCAACCACCAAACCGTCACCCACCGGGCATCTAAATACTAACAAAACCCACCGTAGTATCGACATCGCCGTCAGTCAAAAGGAGATCTCCACTGACAAGCCCCTTCACGGCACATCCTCACCTCTACCACGGAACCTCTCGTCTCGGATACTCAATAGCCGGTGATGCTTGCCTAATGATGTGCAATGTTTCCAGAATAAATAATAGGCACTGGCGATACCCGGTTCTACTGGGACGCCCCCTCCTTCGCTGAGGGGGATCCCGGAGTTCCGCGAACAGATACGCCGAAAGGAATTTGTGCCATAGTTTTCTATTTTCTGGTTGGCAAGCCTGGCCATGGCCTGGGAGATCGCCTGGTGTTGAGGGGAGCGCATGAATAATGTAGAAATTGTAGCCTATGTATGGAATAGATCCAAGGACATTATTGGGCGGAAGGGAGGAGAAGGGGGCGGCGGAGTAGGGAGGTGTGGTTACCAGGCTTCGTATAAGGAACGTCATCGATGGATTGGTGCAGAGGTTGTGAAGGGATTGTCTGGGATGCTATGCTAAGGATCACCAGATGAGAGTGATGGAGAAGAGGAGGTTGATGGCCACCGTTAGGGTGCTGCCACTAGCCTGGGAAGTAGGGGCACCAAGTGTAGGACTGGCTGCACAGCCATCAGGGGAACTTCCAAAGATAGGGTATTCGCAGGTGGTTATCATAAAGTGACTGTAACCCAAGGGAAGAATAGGATCCATTCAATAGAGTATATGTACATTTTAATTATCGATATTGTTTGCTAGATATTATTCAGTGCACTGATCACTCACTATCCACCATCGGGCGTGTATCTATATCCGACCAACAGCCTCACATACCCCAAGTATCCGACCCAACCGATCACCTGTGGCTTGGCCGCCTAATGCAACAAGATTTAAATATAATTACCAGTTGGTGTTTTCCACCAAACTATACCTCTCCACTTATATTATCTATCGTCACCCACACATATGGAGCTAGCTAGCCGCGGGTACCAAAAGAAAGATACAGGTAGTTAACACAATGGCAACTATCCTGATCCTGTACTGTAACTCTGCGAAATTACCAACAAACAGAGGCCAATAGATAGATTGCGAGGCCCGTTTTAGACAGCAAGGCAACCCGCAGTTAAAAATGGCGCCGACCTTGGGGTCCATTGTGACCGTAGTGGCGGGTGAAAGAGGGGTCGATCCCATGGAGGGTCCCGGGAAATTAGCAATGCGGTGGGTGGTACTCTATTGTTCCTTTAGTTTCTTGGCCCCAAAATAACATTCTGATCTTGTGGCTGATCGAAGAAACAAGAATTTGTTTCAAACATAGGAAAAAATCAAGAAATTGCGTGCTCACTCTATAGTGAAATTACTTGCGGTTGTTG
Source organism: Catunica adiposa (assembly GCA_001640685.1). Classification (NCBI taxonomy): domain Eukaryota; kingdom Fungi; phylum Ascomycota; class Sordariomycetes; order Microascales; family Ceratocystidaceae; genus Catunica; species Catunica adiposa. The sequence continues at coordinate 23,149 of LXGU01000106.1, forward strand.
ACTCGGTTGTTTTCTAATTTCTTCTTGATGCAACATATATGGCGAGTTTATTATTACCAGGTTTATTGTATAAGTTGCCGATTCGGCAAGTGTATGCAGTGCCAGCTGGCAACGGCTGGCAGTCAGTATCCTGGCACTTAGGCAGAGCAAGGAACTAACTTTTTAACAAAGCGTATGGTCTTGTGGTCTAGTGGTATGATTCTCGCTTAGGGTTCACCCTATAGCATTGCTTGCGAGAGGTCCCGTGTTCGATCCACGGCAAGACCCCAACTACCCTTTTGTTTCTTTTTATTCCATGATATTTCTATTGTGTTAAATTGAACTTAGTCAAGTTCATTTATACCTCCTTTTTCTTCGTTGCCAACAGTTACATAATAATCCCGAGCTTCACGAGTACACTATATAGAATATAAACTCAGGGTCACTTAACCCAGGCGGTCTCATTAATAATATTAAAACCCCCCACTGCGCTCTCCCCCCCCCAGTAGCTCCAATCCATGTTAAACCCCTTCACTACCGACAACCCACGCACCACCATAACTGATCCGCCAATCTTTCAACCCCCGGACCTTCTCGGCTTCGGAAATCCGGGAGAAGTCTGTCCGGAACCTAAACCCCATGTCCCTTTTCTCTAATTTGCCTCAGCGCCTCAACTAGCCAAGGTATACTGGCTTTCTTTGTTTTCCTTTCGGAAAGAAGCCTGCCTATTTGGCAAGACAAGAAGAGGTGTGCTTGGAATGGGACAATATATTGGAGGCGTGGGACTGGGAAGCGAGAAGGGTGATTGCTTTTGGTAAGGTAAGGATGGGTCTGGACTGTGGGGCGATGGGCTGATGGGGAGTAAGCGAACAGTGGTGGGCGGGAGATGTGGAGAGGGAGATCTTTGGTGGGTTGGGAGTGGTTTGATATATGCAAGGGAGTTGTGTAAGTGAGGTAGTTATGTAGCTGTGGACGGTATAATCAAGATAATCTTAATCAAGAAAGAAATTACCACTATGTGGCAAACTTATTGTCATATCCTTCTGCTATCTCACTAAATACTACGTACAGAAAGAGCACATGGCATGGCTTTGGTATCCTCACGACATGACCCTTAATCCAGGGACTCCACGAAAGCCTGCCGCCACGCAAGCCGCTGAGGCGAATGTAAGACACATGTTATCCTCGTTTCAAAACTTGGAAAACCAGTTTAAGCTCCACGGCTTCATGGAATCACAACGTTGCTCATTCACACCACCCGTCTTACCAAAGGACCTTGCTTTGCATTTCACATACGAATGACCTCTAGGCTAGCAGGGTGTGATAGCTGCATAGACTGTATTTTGAGCGAATTGCCAGGTGATAAAACGATATTCCAGGCAGGACAAACGGAGGTGATGTCGATGTAGTTTCATGTGAATGGAAGCATATGTAAATAAAACAGGTATAATTGGTACGTGTGACTATGTGACTGTGTGGGCGAGTGCATACGCATGGCATATCCCTTGTGGCGCGGATGTATGTTGGGTCCAGTAGACATGCTGCAAATGATACGTATTCACGGATCAGCATCATAGAAGAAACTTAGGATGGCTATCTGGGCTTCGAGGGGTCTGGAGCCAACCGTGATCGACAAGGGGACCGGGGGTGTGGGCGGGATGAAGTCTGGCCATTTGTATGTACGGTACTTTGTTGCTATGGATTGTCTGGCCGGGAAGTATAATCCCGCAAAGATTATAGAGACAACACACAGGTAAAGGAATATATATATTCTGTTAACAAAAATATGCTAAAATGTTACTAGTTCATTTACTGGATATAGAAAAAGACGATAGTGATAAGCATTAGTTCCCTGTCTGAAACAACGTGATATCATGAGGTAGGCTGCAGGAATATAATACTTCTGATACATATGATTTAGAGAATGCATTTATAAAATAGTGGATCTAGAAGGCTATAATATAAACTAGATAGTATTGAATCCCTAGACTCCTCGAAGCTCTTTAAACTACATCATTGGTACTTTGACGCAAATCCTATAGTATATATCATGTCGTCAAAAAAAAAAAAGAAAACCCCCAGGAATTTAAATTCGTCCTACCAATGTACGTAGCCGCTTAGAGCATGTTTGGAACTACTTGGTGGATGTATTTTCACTTAATTGTTTTCTGTTTTGGTAAAGGAAGGGGTGGAAGTTTGGTGATGAAGAACGGTAACCGGTTTTCTAGGGGTAATGGGTGCTGGGTCCAAACAGAAAACGGATGGCGGGGAGGAAATACCAGAAAGGACAGTGGCTTTGTCAAGGGCTAAGGGAAAATTACCAATTTTAGCAATTTGTGTTTTTGTTCATTTAAAGGTTCTAGTGCTTTGGAGTTAAACAGGTATTCCATAAGGATTAGGTTGGGACTCCAAGATTGTCACGAATACTTAGAATCTGCTGGCAGAAAGATAGATAAAGATAAGTAGACATGTCACATTGGATATGACAAACTGACATGGGCATGTCCTCATATATTTGCCCAAGTATATACGCCATTCCATAAACTCCTATTGTCTGGGTAGGCTTGGTTTCAATGCTTCCAACAAACATAAACTGCGTGAATTTCCTTGGGAAGACCGCCAATCCCGCCGATCACCTCTATGTACAAAGAAAAACAAGGTCTCTCTATCCAATCTTGGCAAATAAAATATCCCCCCGGGACTACAGGCCAGGGTTCATGATACCCCCTCTAAGACGGGCAACAAAGAACCTGCAAGGGATTCTCATATGATCGACAAAGAAGGAGAGCGGCAAAGTTTCTTTGTGTAGCCGTGGGTCAGGGTTAGTGAAGAAAAGAAAGGAACTAGAAAAATATTCCATGATGGAATATCCGCTGTGAAATAAAATAAAATAAAAATGAAGAAAAAAAGAAACAGGAAAGAGAAAAGAAATAAATACGGTATTTTGGTACTACATGATGAGTCTTCTAGTGTTGACGGAAAAGACATTGATGGTGCTATAAAATGAGCAAATATGAGGGACAAATGGGTGAAACATTACGTCTATTTACAGATGTACGTATTTGTAGATCATTGTCAGTTATGCCGAGGGGACCATTTATTGATCAACGAACCCACCATATCACCAATGAATGAATAAATGCTATTGGTCCCAGGAAGTTATCTTCTTAGGAAGACTAACATCATAAGGTCACATTGAAGGACTGCGTTACATTTTCTTGTAAGCACGTATTTAATCGCACCAGGTGAGTGCTCCTTTATGTATGCAAGCAACAAAGGGATATTGATTCAGGCTTGCCATGGGAAGAAAAAAAAAGCCAAGACATGGGGAACTAACTACTACCTTGGCATTGACTATGAGGGAAAAGACGTATATTTCTAGGCCACCTGATTGAAAGGTCAAGGCAAGAGACAATGTATGTTTACACAGTCCACTATGTGTAGCAGGTCAGCTGAGTCGTTCCCACATGTTTTCGTGTAATCGGAGCACACCATAGAATTACACAGACAGCGGAATAGTAAACCTCCGATACAATATATTGTTGGGGGGGGGGGGGGGGTTCGGGATATTGTTGACACTTGTAGAGTCTTGCTAGCGGCAATAAGCAGCCCACGAGTGGTAATATTGATCTTGGAACATACAAATAGCTGAAGTAATTAGCCTCGGTTTGACACATCAAGTCAAGTCAGAGTAACTAGGGATAAGACGAGAAATAAGGGATAATGGGTGGTATGCAAAGCCGGGTATTGACGCTTGAAGAAATAATGACAGGCAAGGTGGCCGGTGGCTTATGGGACTGTTTAAATATCGATAGGAACTGAACTGGTGATGCGATTATGGGAAGGGGACGTATGTTGATAGATGTAACCGGGGACACTTATAATTTTGTGACGAGAGTATATCATACACGAGGATCTACGGTGCATATTGAAGCCTTATAAAGGGTGGACCTGGGTATTCAATGGGACTTACGTGTCGAGGTGTTGGACTGACGGGTGGTGGGGAGAGATAGCAGCATATTGCGACAGGATAAGAGGGCACCACATGACGCACCTGGGGTGCCGACGATGGTGGGGAAAGAACAAAGAAAGGTGAATAGTAGTGGCAATATTTCCGACTGGGGCTTAGGCAGATTACAGATTAAGAGCGGGATATATTACCATGGGAAACGGCTGGCTATAATGTTGAAAGCTACTTCTATTGTTTGGTGGGGTCATGAGACTAGGTAGGCCATAATGACCCTGTAGAAGCTATTCCTCTTTGTAATAACATAACCTCGCACCCTCATAACAAAACTTTGAAATATATTTTTTCCTCAAGTAGTCTGCCAATGAGTTACTGTTAAGGCGTATTTTTAGCTACAAGCATCACCGATATACTTGCTGCATGTGTGTACTTTTTTGTCGCAGATTGTCTCATGTGGCAACCAAAGAATATCATAAATAGACAGTAAATATTAACTCCTAAATCTACCACTCTAAAGCCATCTTGGTTCTCTTGTAATTCTTTCACTTCTCACATCATTATATCCCCCAGTCGGGCTTGTTACCACCCACCACATCAACCCTATGTATCACGCCGCCTCCAAGTCCAATCCCATTCACATAGTAAAAGTTCCCAAAGACACCCCACCTCTCTTTCCCTCTCAGGCTTGATACATGAGGCCCCAGTCAAAAATGCTATAAATGCTCTGTTATTTGCATCGATTACGTCCATCCGCATATATAGGACCTCCTGGTCCATGTTGACCACCATCCGAGCCGACGTGGTCTTTCTTTATGGGCATGCAATGCTACGTGCATATCGGAACCAAGTATACTGCGATCCTACAGACAACAAAATACAAATGAATGTATGCTTTTTGGTGACCTTTGTTGCGGATCTGTTTATGGAGATGTGTAGTCTGCATGTGTGAGCTGCGGAGTGAGAAACATCGACTCGGTTACGGGGATAAACAGGCTGTGGGAATTCACATTGATTCCTTTTTTGACGATATAGTGAGGTTATATTGCGACTGTGGCAAGCGGACTAATGCATGTGGCGATAGTTGGGGGTAGTGAGTGAGGAAAGGTGGTATGTGGTGGTGGTGGTGAGTGTGGCCTGAGGATAGGAGTTTGAGGGTGAGGGCCTACTGAAGATATACTTGTACGCAAGAAAAATATTAATTAAGTTATTTCACGTCATTAGAATATTTTGTATTGAAATTTGGTGTTATTTCACAAGTATTGATTGCGAGTGTGTAGAGTTCCATATGACTTGCTGGTAAGGACTTGAAGCTTGCAGTATTGACACTATGTGATAAGTTCTGGCTAATCATATTCTCTAGAAATTTATTCATATGAGGCGTTATATTCCAATATCACTCATCTTTTAATCAATATTACTTTCATCACGTCTAAAAGTCTGTTTGCCGCACCACCGGATATCGGCCTAAGCCCCTTGGTCCGGGCCTCGTACTTATTTACTACCCGGTTTACATCATCTACCAGACCCGACACACCCTCCCAGGATATAGGTGTTTAATATAATTTACCAAAGGCCCACGAATATTCGATGGATATATAATATGTGCTATGATATTATTATATTGACCACTATATACAATCATAGAGACGTTATATAAGATAGGTCTAGTTATCACGGACGCGTCCTGGCGCCTTCAAAAATGTAATCAGTCCTGTAGTTGAGAACTTTTATGTCTTATTATGGTCCGAATATCACTGTCATCTTGACCTAATTATTGATACGAATATAAGTGTTTTTTTTTTATCTTCACAAAAGAATCGACATATGTCTATTATTCTTTTCATCTGTAATGACTCGGTTAATTGCGAGTAGCTCCGCCTATCGATGTATCCTAAATATAGAACCAACTATCCCAAGAGCCCCAGATACACACCAATCATGACAATCAACCCAGCTGTCTACGACCCAAAATCTCAATTTCCAGAACCAAACTCCAATTCACCTGAACTTTTCTAGGTCATTAACCTCAAAAGAAAGAAAGAAATGCCATATTAATATTCCAGGTTGAGATACCCATAACCAAAAGTGGCAATCTTATAATACCAATTATCAAGGGACAGCTCGCTTATATGCCCCAAATGTCCGCTTTGGGAAACTCTTCCGGTCCGCCGATCGTGATCTTCGGTGACGTGTGGAGGGGGGGCATATGGGTGAGCGAGGGTTGTTTCTGGTTGGGAACCACGGATGGGAGATGGGGAGCTGAGGGGTTATGAGATGATTATTATGATATTTGGTTATTATAAATACAGTCAGAGATACGACTGTGATGAGTGTGGGTTACATAACATGGACGGAGAGCGGATTTATTTGTATACGCGTTTCCAAAGACGCGAGAGCGGCTAGCTTGATGCTACTAGAAACAAACAAACAAACAAAAAAAGAGAAAAAGAACAAAAGATCCGAGATGAGCATTGGTAATCTCTTAAGCATGTATTATAGTCGAGGTATTGTTATATGTCTGAGGAATTAGACTCGTGATAAGTGGTCCATGTCACCATCCACGCAAATTCTACCTCTCAAATATTAAGAGGTCGAGTAGTGTCCTCGACACAAAAGTACTGTGTCGTGACATTGAATATTGATCGAAAATTCCTTGCCATTATCATTTCTACTAGTGTCTTTCTCGAAGGCTGGGGACAATGCTGACATGTGGTCTTGGTTTATTAAATAATGTGATGATACCATGGTGTAGGCTGTGAAATAAAGTGCCGGGCGGAGTGACAGGGTGGAAACAGCTAGCGGGGTTTGCTGGCGAAATTCTGTTTATGCAAATGGACACTAACAAGCTTTGAAGCATATATATGACAATGATGGTAGGACATATCAAATATCGGGAGAGATAATAAAGGTGGCGGGTATTTTCATAGGCTGTGTGTTAGTTGGGCCCTGTATGATATACTGTATGATATCATTGAGTGAGTCTAGTAACAAGTTTAATCTCGCAATATATCTCCCGTATTAATTTGGTACATGTTGATTTTTCGTTTCCTTCATTCTCATATGCTTCACGACCCATGATACTCACTTAAGCGAGTAAACTTTGCTCAACTCTGAATTCCCCTACCGAAAGGCCCTTCTCCCCCCCCGTCTCCCAGCCCACAGCGTCCGACCCCGAGCTGAACTCCCTCGTCCTCATCCCCCAGTTGCCAAATTTCTTCCCTAGCATCCGGAAATGGAATCGACTGATTCTGCTGCCTCGAGGTCTGAGCGGCACCGCTTTTGTGAACCCAGGAATCCCCAAGCTCCCGCCAGAGTAATGGCGGTCTGCAGGGGCGGCGATCTTTGGGTCGTGTCAAGAGGGAAGGGGACATTTTTTGGCAGAGAAAAGGATTACCGTGGTTTACCCAAGTGATCATTGAGGGCTGGGTGGCTATGTGGCGCTAAGAGCCCGGATGGTCATGTTCATTTTGCTTTGTGCTGCAGTTATGGTTATAGATTTTACCACTCATTATGCACACGCTGTCCCATCAGCGGCTTCCCTCAGGAACCAGACTAGTTGTTTAGGGTCCAAGTGCCAAGTACATACGTTGGCCCCGATATATCCATCTTCGTCCTCTTGCATCATCCCCTCCACTTTAAACTGTGCAAACAACAACTGTGCGCTGAACCTCTTATGCACGCATCGCCAGGCGACGCCCTGTGATGCATCAACAAGTGAACTGGCGTTCATCTATCTGCCTCCTTCCGGTGATCCTGTGAATCTATAGCTCCGGAGACCCACGAATTGCCGGCCGAGGAGCGTCACGGTGGCGGAATGTGAGGCGGAGGTTGTGAGTGGTTAGTTTGATGCTTGGGGCACGGAAGGGCCCTTGATGGAGGAGGCGATGCTGAAATGGTGAAGGAGGGTTCTCCTGCGGATGTGCATGGAGTATTATGCATGAAGTGGCAGTAAACATATTGTATGATTTGGTCGGAGATGGGAGTGAGAATGGGAACGATGAGTTGAGGGATGATATACGAGTGGGCTGGTAATATCAATGGTTAACCCCTGGTGCCTGGCTAGGTAGATTTGTTGTCCATTCTAGAGTTTGTATGGAATCCGAGTGGTCTATGTCATTAGTCACGAGATCTCCCCAGAGCAGCATAAGCGACTAAGATATGCATCAATATAACCAGATACCTAACCCTTCCGTCTTACAAGTCTTGTTCTCCGCCTGCAGAAGGTGAATTCGGACATGTCCCGGTGCATTAGTCTTATCCAGCCTGCTTCAACCTCCATGTCGAGGATCCTCACAACCTTCCAAATCCCACCATCAACGCCCGGTCGACCCCAAAGAACCCACCAAGTCAACTTGCGGTCTGCAAATCCTCTCCAAGACTCCCACGGGATTCGCCGTCAGGAACCAGCAGCATGCATTCTGCACTCTGCATAATGCGCCCATAGATCCCCAGTCTCTCCCCCCCGCCCCGCCCAGAATCACCTTCCAAGCCCTCATCCATCAGCCAAACAGCCCAATATGATATAACTCCCTATAGCCAAACAATTTCCATCAGACGACGGAATATCCACCCGACCTCCATCCGTCTCAATCGTCCTGTCGCCTTGTCGATCACACAGCCATAAACTGTATTTGGAACTTATCTCCCTTGCTATTCCGCGCTGGCTCGTCGGACAGGGACAATGTTTAGTTAAGTCGGAGACCTCAGACGGGGTTGCATGAAGAGAGGGGTTGTGGGTCTTAAAACTTCGGCGCGCATGAGGCGTAGATCAAACCCGATAGTGGGGCCGGACAGTGGAGATCCGAGGATAGGTTTATGCATAGAGGGGGGAGCAAGAGGATAACATCTAGGGGTAGCAGAGTTTATTTGGAATTCTTCGGGATTTTCTCATGGAATGCCGGGTTAAATGGGGTGATTGTGGTTGTTTGGTTTCTAAGATGAGGGAGTTTATATGTGATTGATCTTGTTTTCATGTTTGGATGTAAATATCGGGGAATAATGTGATTTTCGGTTCATCATGATTTATTGGAGAGAAGATTTACACTGTCAGTATGGACTGTGTATCAGAGTCTCTGTTTCTGGCTTTATCGTAGCGGAACCAGCGGGAATCTGTTACCACAAGTGTGAGGGAACTCGCAGCTCAAAAGGACCAGCGCTTGATATCTTACACTTGATTCGCTAGAATAAGAGTGAGAACAACAACGATGGTAATATGTACTTGTTATAGAGAATATGAAAGTACAGAGTATATCAAAGTATTATATTTGCTAAACACAACACATCTGTGTTCTTTGTCAGCAACATAAAAACTGACAATACACCTCTACATTAAAACATGCTACCCTCTGCCGCAGATCCCCCTTACACAAACCCAAATATGCATACTTATGATGTTTGTGCATCTCGCCTATCCACGCCAACCTGCCAAACATTAAAAAAAGAAACGTCCTCATCCATTCTATCTCAAAGCCAAGAGTCATTACCCAACAAAATCCAACAAAGAATGAATTAAAAAAAAAAAAAAAAGAAACCCTGCATTAAATCTGTTATTATTTCCGCTACCATACAGACCACCTGTTTCCCTCTCCTCTGCTTGTCTCCGCGCACATCTCCCATAATTCCCCGAATATTACCCTCTGTTGATTACCTACCTCTTTGCACTGCCAACCAAGTACCATCAATACCACGTCACGGGCGCCCGCAAGTGGATCTCGGACACCCGGGCGCGATGCAAAAGGTCATTCTGTCGCCGGAGCTGATCCTGGGGGGGCGTGCAAGAGACTGGCTGTGGATGTTTATCGTAAGGAAGGGTTGGCGGGTATTGTGAATAAGTATGGGGACGGGGTCTGGTGGTGTCTAGTGAGTGGTGGTTGGGGCGCGGGGGAGTCGGAGCGGATGCTTGGACATTTCTGTATTGAGGGAAGCCATGACGGAAAAGGGAATGGAAGGGGTGAAAGTGGTAGCAAAAGAAGTGAGTATACTTAGAAAGAGAGTTACGAGATGTTGCAGAATATTCAATGGGGAATATGTCATACAGGTATATCACCGCCATAGACAGCAGGATAATGTGGCTCTTATAAACATAAAAAGCCTGTCGCTACGGCTATGTTCCATAAATCGACTGTAGCCTTGAAATCTTGAAATCCCCACTTGCATATCCAAAAATAAACCCCTCGCCTATCGCCATCATAGAAACTAAAATCGCCCGTCAACCAGTGAATCACTACCGGCTCATAAATAAGCCCCATGAAGCCGATTTCCATTCCTTCCTTCTCTCACAGCACCCCTCTATGTCTGCCACCTGTCCGTCTCAAGTCTGCACACAGATTAGAAAATAAAGAATTTAAGCATGTATTATGATACACTCTACAGTGGCATACGGGGGCTTAACAACCGGGGGTTTAACAGGGTGTAGTGAAACAAGAGTTGGCCGTCTCAGGCGGGGCCATTTACTGCTCGTTTACGGTGTAATTGAGTAGGTCCGGGACTCACGCGAGAGTGAGGTTAACATATTGACTGGGTAATTATGGATTGACACTAGTATGAAATATATTGTGTTTTCTATATCATCGTTACTGAACACGAACTTAGTGAGAGAGGCTTAGAGTCACATCGGAAATGAGACGTTGTAGATAATCTGATATTAAATAAATTACTCAGCACCCACTGTATCAAGTATCCGATCCCTATTCTCGGTCCTGATTATCTGATCGCCTATCCCAATACCAATACCAAAAAAAAAAAAAAAAACAGCGTGGCGTTATCGTAAAATCATCTGTGGCTGTGATAAGTTCACCCGATTCTGTTCCTTCTAGAATCATTCTATCATATTTCCCTTCTCAGATCTAGCGTCGGTCAGTCAACCCCATTTTGGTGATTGTGAAACCGCCTTTTAGCCCACAATACCCTTACACAGGAGAACCAAGCAGCCTGCTGTGCTCCTCGCTTGGGACGACATGTGAAAGGGTGGGGTTGCAAAAGAGGGCATTTTGCGATTGATGAGGATCTCTCACTTTTCAGAAGTGTCTCAGGAATGGAGAGGGCTGGGTACTCGTGGGGTTGTGATGTGCCTAACGGTGGTGGGAGTGACTTAAGATCGGCATCATTGGTTTGGTATGAGAAGGAGCGGTTCCATCAGATCAGGAGGATTTCATGATGAGAGAAAGATCGCCAGTTGATGGATTGTTGATCTTATGAGAGCCGAATCTCTGGGGAATATGTGATTCTCAAGGGATTAGATATGGATAGTTATCGAGATAATATGATTCAGCTCTAAAGATTTGATATATCTCGAACCCCAAACACCTTCGCTGATGAACTCTCAATCCTCATATAACCCATAAACCTCACCTCATTTAATAACACACAACATCAGCGTTCCCTTCGGACAAAAGATGAGCCGCAAACCGTCACTTACACCCCGTCATGTGTTTTCGTGATATGCCCAAGTCCGGTTCGCGAGCCTCTGCATCTCTGTCTCGTCTCATTATCGCTTGCTTGCCGTCTCAGAGTTGGGGGCAAATACTACCATGATCCATCACAGACAAGCTTTGACGGTTTTTACATTGTAGCATCACCATATATTGTCGATTTCAAATAATGGCAGTTGAGAGGCAGGCTAAATCCTAGCGAGCTTGTCGATCGAGTGAAGCTTATTTTAACAAGATTTTTTGTTAAAAAAAGGACGCTTGAAGATTAGGGGAGATTCTGAGGTCGCTTTTTGTGAGATCTATTCGGAACAAGTCCAACAGTATGTCAATATATCGGGCAAGTATTTGGTCTCACGGAAGGAGTCCGAGTATTGTTTAACCCGAACCCTACGGTTGTATCTCCACTAATACGTCCACTAATACGCATATCATCGATACCAGCATTTCATTCCATAAACATGTCAGTTCTCTGATCTAGACATTGTACGCTACTTACAGAAACTTAAACCGAATCATGGCATAATAAATCTTCCCTTGAAAGGTGTTAGCGAATTTGTTGGCAAACGTGAAACTGTCGATCGAGCCGTTCACGTCGACCAACGGCAGTAATATTCGCATCACTAGCAAATCCTCAAGTCAAATTCAAATTCAAAAAAAAACCAGAAACCTTCAAACAAATCAGGCCGAGACGCTTAGCTCTCAAACAGAAAAAGATCAGGAACTCGTAAGCAAATCAGTAACAATGATCACAGGAATCACCAAAGAGCACTGTCATTAAACCAAACCCCATCCAAGTAGATCATCTCGCAGGATGTGCCTATTCATCTACAACCATAATTGAGCCTAGCGAAAAAGAAAAAGAAAAAAGAAGAAAAAAACAAGCTAACTAACCCCACCATTTCAAACATGCAACTAAGCCCCTAAGAACCGCCCGGATTCTCCAAGTCCCGAAAATATTGAACGCTCCGGAGTCTCATATTTGAAGCCTGGACCAAACCCTGTCCATCTCTGTGAGAAACACACCATACAGTTATGGGGACCCCCGTAGCTGTTTCGCAGAATTAGCCCTCGGGACTTGCTGAGCATCGCTTGACTTTTTGGATGGGCAAGATGCACACTAGCAGGTGAGATGATAGCCTTGGGTGATCGGCTGGCATGGATTTACGATGGATGTGTGAAGGGGACGGGCCAGCGAGTGCCTAGAATAGATATTTAGGAAACAAACTAACTGGGAGGAGGGGGAGGAGAAAGAGGAGGAGGAGGAGGAAAAAAAGAGAGAATGCAGGTCATAGTGATGGCGGTGACGGGCAGTGGTGTTTCAGATGGGCCAAACTACATGACTAGAAGCTGGTTGATGCAACAGGGCGACCCGGGTGTTTGAGAGGTTTGGTAGGTGATGCGCTGCCAGTGAGAGCAGATTCAAGAATTTTGAGGACACTAGGGCGGCCTGTGTCTGGTTTAGCACTCGGGAGGGGAACATCCGGGAGGATATCGGGTGATGAAGGGGTATTTTGACGCTCATAGTACTATAGGCATAAATTTTGCCAGCCCGGTTTGTTTCTGCTCGGTGCAAATGGTGATATCATAGGCATAAAGACCCCAGTGGAATGATTCACCATTGTGGGTATTGTGTTAGCCTACAGGAAGCTCCTTGACATCGACATGCGGGGGAATCCGCCCGAGCTGATAGGCTACCGAGTCTGCTCGCCATTTTCTCGGTTAATGACTATCGAGATCCACTAAAAGATTACAATACTTTTGTCCCCGCACCTTGATATTCTCCGGATCTAACTTTGTTTTTTCAACATTGCCTAACTCATCGCACCCTCTGTCAAAAAGAAATCGTCAAGCCACTTGGATAACCTAACTAGGGTCTGCAGATGCCAGTCCAAAGCACGCTTTCCATTTGGCAATCCTAGACGTCAAACGTTTGAGAATCCCTTTAGCGAGAAGTGTGTTTGGAGTTTTCCGCTGGGCTCTTCTTTTTCACTTTGCTTCCTGGGCCAGGTCGCGGATTTCACTAGGGGAGGAGGAGGGGGAGTGCGATGGGAAATTTAAGCTGTGTTTTGCAGGTGATTTTCTGAATACGACGGAGGGAGGGGGCGGTAGGACTTGGACTGGCACGGGCGGGATATGTAATAAGCTTGTTTAGACAGGACGTCGGGGACAAGAGTGGATTGGGCGATGGGATCATGGGTTGCTGGACTTGATTTTGGTTTGTGTCCTAATTATTTTCTTTCTTCTTTTGGTAGTGGGGGTTCATAAGAAAACAAACAATATTTAGTATGCATATCGGAGTTTTAACTACGTCTCATTATTCAAGCAAACGTAATCGAGATCAGTAAGGCTTCGAGGTTACAAGACAGGATAACTCAATAGTACGACGACATGGAGGATCGACAGCCCGTCTACCATAGTACCAACGCACTGCTGTCCATCAGTATATTGACCTGTCGACTCATTGACCATGCAGTTGTCATTTCATGTCAGACCTTGTTTTGTAAGGGTCTGTCCTAATTTTCCCTCCACAACCTGCACGTAGGCCCGTCCACCGCCAACTAGACCCTTTCCCTCGTACCATTATCGGAAATCATACTACTATTCATGAAATTTAACAATTACATCTCACTGACTGGTAAACGTCTGTAACAAGTCCGAGAGTGTCAATTTTGAGGCACATAGTTCACGTCCCAGTATATACCCTGACTTTCCCAAGGTAACTTCAGATCTAAAACGAAGTCAAAATCCTAAACTAGACCGACCCCGTCTCTCTACCTAGCTTAATATCTTATACCTTTGCCCCCATTTCCATTTTGAGATGTTTGTTCCGGCTCGTTAGGGTAGGACGTGATCGATTTGGAGCCTGGACTCGTCAATGCTGGCGGTAGGCCGTACTCAAAGTGTAAGTGAGACAGTGATACACAGAGAGAGAGAGAGAATATATGTGTGTGTGCGAGTGCGTGAGAAGGGGAACAGACCAGCAGCTTCACGGGGACTTGGGGCATAGACCAGCTTGTAATGAGAGCTAAAGGTACACATAGATAGAGCCAGGGCACGAACTAATCTATCGTGGAAACTACCACCTGTGGAGACACGATACACACGGATCCAGAGACAAGCGATTTTCAAATGAGAAACATGAGTCTGAGCTGATGAGAAATGGCAGCAAGAAAAAAAAAGATTTCTGGGATCAAAGAAGTGGTGGACGCTTATTGAGTCATTGCAACAGTGAAGATTTTCATAGACGAGGAAAGATAGCCAAGAAGGAACGGAAACAGGAGGCGGAGGCCGTTGTTTGGTGGCCATAGAAACCAAGCAGCAGTGCTGGATATATTGTGGTGTTTTGTGGAGTTTTCAGGATGTGGTGATGTCAGAGAAGAGGTCCAGTACAACGCCTGAATAATTGGGAGCATGACACTTGTGTCAGAAGAAAGGGCATGAAATTCTCCTTGAAAGTGGCAAACTTAAGACATGTCATCATTTGCGGCCAAATGGAAGCTTCCGAATCGAATATGGAATCGATAATGCTACACGGCTGTAATTATAATACGAACTTGGTTATATACCCTTTAATACTTTTGTGCACAGTGAAAGCCTAAATGCATTCAGTACTTTCAATGAGATGCTGTGCCTGTGCCTACCTCGACCTTTCAAATTCGGAATATTCCATTTTTAAGCTGAGACTCGGACTCGGACTCGACCTGGGGACAGAAAAAGATTTAAGCAATTACCCGTTCGGTCAACCCACGCCGGGAAATAGCTTAAATGTCGCATACAACCTGCACCACACAGCCAAGAAAAATAATATTTGGCACGATATCTTGGATTTCAGGACGGAGCCTCATCTTACTCAATGTACAGTAAACTTCTAGTCCGCCAACATCTAGGCCTTTCGCTCTGACATACAGCACTTTCGCCTGTCTTGGACCCTAGATACAGCACTGGTATTTTCGCAGTCGTTGGGGCTCTTGGTGGCATCAGTTGCACCAGGTAGAAAGACCTGGATGGGTCTGTATACTACGACACAAGCAAATAGCAGTAATTGCAAATGGCATGTGCGGGACAAAGGGCATCTCCACACCTGGGTTGCAGAGACAGCAAAGCCACAATGGCAAAGGGTGCTAAATAACGCCTCAAGTCGACTCTCAGACGAACGGAGAGAGCACAAACATTTTCGCTCACGCCTCGAGCGTAAAGATTCAACTGGTGATATTGTGCGCACCCGGGGGGAGACGGGGGAGACAATCCACGGAATATCACGAGGGGCACACATAAAGAGACAAAATCCTGTCCATCATAAGGAAAGACAAGCAAGAGTAAAAGGTAGGGCGAAGTCGGCTTTGATTGAATCGCGAACCTTGAGATCACGACTATTCAATTTTGTATCCTAGATAATAGCTGACTGGATATCGCTCCTCATTGTCAATGTGTATAGGAAACAATACTGTGGATTTCTAGCAAAGCTGTCACAGAAGCTTTGTTTCCAGGGAGTATGGGTAGCGAAGGAGGGCGTGTAAATACAGGTCGAGGGTGTATGAAAAAAGGGTGTGGTGATCACATAAGCACACACCATACACCATGGGGTATAGATAAGGGCTTAGTTCTTTACTGCAACTAACATTCTCACATATTTCCTTGCCCTCGTAGATAGATACCAGAACACTATAAGGAGGAGGAACTACCCATCCTCATCCAGATTTTGATATCTTGCCTCTCTATCACATCATCCACATCAACATCCAGCCGGTTTCCTGGTCATTAAAACAACAAGTCACTACTATATATTGCTCTATTATCTATTACTACTACTTTCAATCCTAATTTAAACAACAAAATCTTAACTGCGATTAACATATCCTCCCTCCAAAATATTCATCATCATTCCTAGTACCTGCTTCAACTCGTCTCAGCATTAGTATTAGCATCTCATTCGGCAACTTCGAAATCACTATCCCTTAATAATCACCTTACCCTCTACTTCTCGTCTCTCGCTCATAACTATTTGACATCGACATCGGCTCATTTTTCCTTCCTGCCATCTATAATCACTATTCACTTCTTCACATCTCGTTAATCACATAATTCAAAATGGTCTCCGTGTTACCGGTTCCCTACTCAGCCTCCAACAACATGGCCCCTTCCAACTCCCACTACATCTACGTCCAGCCCCCGCCGTCGCCCCCGGCGGACGACTCTATGAAGTGCTCCCTGCCTTCTATTTCAAACCTCCTCGGCCTTGCTGATGCCGGTTCCCCTACTAGCGAGTCTTCTCACTGTAAGCCCACTTCGTATCCCCTTCCGGCTCAACAATCATCTAATTCGTTCCAAGCTGGCTCTCCTGCTCCCAAATCCCGCCCCGAGAACCGCCCCCCCTCGGCTCCTTACTCTCAGACTGTGAAGTCTATGCCTCCTACTCCTCCTATGCCATCTGAGCCTTCTTTCAACTCGTACCCCCCGCACCAGCCTCTTTCTCAGCACAAGTCTGCTCATATGACCTCTGTGTCTGGCCCCGGCTACTACTACGAGACCACGCCTCCTCTGGATGAGCAGCGTGACATGCCTCGCATGCAGACCACTCCCGGCCCCCAGACATACACCCCCCCTCCTCAAGGCTATACTTCCGGCTACGCCATGCCTCCATTCTACGGTGCTCCCGCTGCCCAAAACATGCCTGGCATGTACTACCAGCGTCCTCTTCCTCAGGTATGTTATCTATCACCGCAAATCTCGTCTACAGATCCATGTTCTAACAACATTCCAGTTCCCTCCCATGATGGCTACTCCCGGGGCTAGCGTGTGGCAACACCACCACTACATCTCTCCCGCCTCCGCCGCTGCCTTCCCCCAGAGCCAGGACCGCTACATTTGCCAAACCTGCAACAAGGCCTTCTCTCGTCCGTCTTCCTTGCGCATTCACAGCCACTCGCACACTGGCGAGAAGCCTTTCAAGTGCCCGCATCCCGGCTGTGGCAAAGCTTTCTCTGTCCGCAGCAACATGAAGCGTCACGAACGTGGATGCCATAACTACGATTCCTCGAGCTCGTCTTCGCAAAGCCGGAACTCGTCGCCGCATGCTTAGAGAAACCAGGTCTTGCTATTTTTTGTCTTTTCTGTTTTCTACCTCATCCTTGGTTTTATTTTGCGTTTACATTGGGATTCCAGTCTGGGTATGGACTGGTGGCGTTTCACTTACTATTTTTCATTCTTTTGATTCCCGGCGTCATTTGCTTGTTTTCCTTTTTGTTTTCCTTTTGTTTTGGCATAATTTGCCTTTCACTTTCCTTTACATTGCTATTTCGTCTACTATTATATCCGGGGGATGTTTGGAGTACTCAGATTTGTTCTGGATACGTCCATTGGGACATCTGGCGTTGTCATGATACACGATATCGGCTTTTGATTTTGATTGATTTTAACCATTCCGCTTATTGGCGGGGTGGCGGCTATCTCTAGCCATTGGAGTTATTGGGTTGGGTTTTGACACCGAGTACTACAATTGTACTCAATTCAGGCGGTTGACACTCCAGACGGGAGCAATCACACCCTACAAAAAGCCTGTATTTATAGAATGGGACCACTGCTTAGTAAAGTGCCCTTTTTCTCAAATAAAAAGAAATATTGAAACAAAACATTTGCTTTCCGATATGCATGTGACTTCTACTTTCGCTTCTTCTCATGATTGATTATTCTTCGTATCTCTACAACTGTCGACCCAACTATAACACTATGGATCCCCTGCTCTTCAATATCGTTTCAAATAAAGCTGAATATTATGAAACTGGCAAAGTCTTTGTGACTAGTTATCGACAAACACCCGTCACCCGCAGATCTCAGTTCAGATTTACATCTAAAAGACAGAGTTTCGTCTTTACATACTGCATATGGCAAGTCCTCCGAACTGATTATCGCTATTCTGTGTATTCTCGAAGGTGGTATTTGCGGGATCTGCTCAACTGCTAATCCCCGGATGATATCCTTTGTCTTGACGACTGGCATGGGGGTTGAGGGGCATAAACCTGGCATTCGTGAACCCTGGAGAAGGGATCGACTCCTTGATGATTATGCTCCTGTCGAAGTCTCTGACGATTCTAACGACATATACCAAGATCGTAATGGGGGGGTGAAATGGTATTATATCCCTTTAGCGATAATGTCTATTATTTGGCACGCGCTAGATATACCCGACTAGACCTGGTTTCAACACAGAAACAGCGTCAGCAAACAACCCGTTCTCGGCAAACGAGAGATGATCACGATTACTCTCAACTGGCTTACAGGCACCGGAGTAAATATCCTAATTGGGCAAGCTGGATCTTCCCGCTCACATGCATGCATCATTTTAATGTAATAAAATAGCCACAGCTTCATTCCAAAGGGCCTCTGGCTGGTCTCAATGACGGAACATTCATGAAGGCTATACCTTCCCATAAGCTCCGGAACAATACGGCAGTGCTTGGTCAGCCCGCGTTCCTTCAATATTTAAATAGTTCCAACTGGGTAAGTACTTTCAGCGGCGCGGATCTCGTACAGCTACGGGGTGTAATGTATAGAGGAGAGTGCTGCACTCCGGTCCCCGGCCATATCTTGTGTGGATAACTTACAAGAAGGATCAGTGAAGTCATCTATTATCGTAATGGTATTCATATGTCATCATCAATGAGCTTGTCTCGGAAGACCTGGATGCGCCCTTATGTACAATGTTAGGCTGTCTCATATTGGCCAATCAGGACACAAGCTTTAAGCGATGTCCCTCATCCGCCTGGTGAGACAGTACTTCTATTCCAGTTATAACATGGCCGCAATAAACAGGGCTAATCTCAACATACTGAGGGTCTAGCTAACTTCCATGTCTTATTGACAGACCAGAAAGGGAACTTGGAAGCTCACTACATAGCCTGGACACTTCGCTTACATCGAGGTCATGTTATTAACACTCAATCAGTTTCTTATTATGAGTGAATTCCACGCTTAAGGGATTTCAAGGAACATAACGATCGTCGGGAGAAGAATCGCCGGGGTTGTAGTCCTCTGTCAACTCCTGGCGTAAATGGTTGTTAGCAAAAGGGTCCGCGCTCTCCCGCTTTTGCTTTCTGCTCATGTCAACAAGGGCAGTAATCTGAACATGACCAACGGAAGCTCCCATTTCCTGGCTAGCCTTCGTGTCTAACAGTCCATGCTTGTCATCTGTTCCATGATGCTCACCCAAGATAAACACAAAGATTAGCGCATAGTTAGAAACCCCCCGTCGGAGCCCTCCAGACCTCCATATACCTTCGTCATCGGAGGAAGATTATTAGTTATACATAAACATCCTACAGATTTATTAATCTGCATTGCTAGCCTCTAACCAAACATCATACCAGTAGGTCATCAAGTAACCTAGACCAACAATTAATCTCTATCATATGTTACCTCCTCAGCACCCTACATACATCTGTTCTGGGTAATGATATGCGCGTAGTTTAGTCGAGTATCCTCTAGGCTGCAGACGCCTCTAGATCCTAACTCCTAGCGGCGGGCAATTCCATATCATTTCAAATATTCGGCAGCATGGAGAGAACCATAGAGACCCACCGCCATCTGGGCCTCCCACGGGAATCGCCACATGCATGAACACAACCGATGGCGTCAAAATGTTCATTTTACATCACCAACCTATGGGCTGTGTATCGACTAGCCCTAGGTACTGTTTGTAACTGCAAGGCATACAAACAAGACTTAGTGAGCGGCAATGCTTCCCCCACTATTTGCAGAACGCCATGTTTTCTCTGTTTTCTCGCGCCGAGCTTGCAAACTCCAGTTCTTGTCGTTCTAGGATATGCCCAGAAGGAAACGGAAGTGTCGATCATGAACAGATCGTAATCTCGCATCAAGGCAGGTGCGGAAAGGGTCGATCTTGCCATGGGGAGCATAATGTTTCAGTAGATAGAGAGTGTCAGAGAGATGGATGGCGAAAGAATGTCCTGTGCTTCTTATGCGGGATACAATCAGTACAACATGTTACGTTTATAGTCTGCAGTTCCTGTAGTAGAAATATCAGAGTTGAAGAGCACTGTTGAAGTGGGAACATTTGAAGATGGGCATTAGGGGATATAAAGAGGACGACAGGGATTCCTTTGACTGAGGAAACAATGGAGTGGGTTAGCTGTTGGGTATTTATTCCGAATATAGATGTGATCGGCACAATGGCTTGTCGATCTTTGGAATCAAAAGCTTTGAAAATGAAGCAAACTTTGTCTCTATCTTGATGCGTTACCTATGGAATCGTGATGTGCTGTAAATCATTCCTGAAACACTACCTTTCCAGCAGTAGGAATATGGCTTAGAACACCACCCAATCTCTCGCAACTCTATTCTACTTCCGTTAGTTGCCGGGATCACGTGTTACCAGTTTCATATAATTAATATCATACACAGATGGGGTTGGAAACTATAGCTATCAGCCACGCATTGCACGCCTACATGTATTCGCCGACTTCTGAAAGTAGTTCCTAGTAGTCTAGTCAGTAAAATATATTCACCTCCCCACGTCTACCCCCGATCCATAACCCCTTCAATCTCCACCAATCTAGGTAGGATCTCCCCAGGCTTCTTGGTCAACAATCAACTCACACGATACCCTCCAAAATACCTACATCCATCTGAACACACTTGCCCTGACAAGCCTGTCTGCCTATTGCTAGTATCGATTAAATCCATCGTGACAAATAGGCTCATCGGATATTTTCTACCTTGGCCATATTTGTGGTAATGGAGCAAAATACTGACATGCTGGAATGGGAAGACAAGTGAGCTCTCATTGGTCAGGATGCGAATATAAGGGAGGAAAAAATACTTGGTCTGGCACATGGACTGGGAGGGTCGGTCGGCTGTGGTACATACAGGGCGGAATTGAGGTTTAGGTATGGAATGATTGATCGTGGTGAGGCACACGAGTGGCTCGGTGACAGGCGCCGAGGAATGGAAGGGTGGGTGGGTAGTATCGTTGGGGATGTTGTTGTTTTTCATGCTAAGACATTAAGAGGAGAAAATAGAGATGGAATGTGGCTATGAATAAAGGGATGTGTGATATCACTCAGAATGTTTTTGTTATGCTTTTGTTATGCTTTTCGGGTCCGAACTGCGGGGCGCAGCTGTTGTGATGATCGGATAGATCAAATCCTGAGACTGTTGTTGTAAGTGGGTCTGTAATATCTGCATTCAGTTGTCAGACTCGACAAGTTAGAGGATCTCAAGTACATAGGGTTGTATGTATATACAAGCGCTCATATTAGGGTCTTGGCCATGTGTTATTACAGCTCACATCACTATCATGTGTGTACATACAACATAGCTGTGCTGTACTATTTCAAATGTGAGATGAAACTATTAAATAGAAAAGTATAGTCATGCCCATCAATGTTAATATGGAAACAAAGGTTCCTCATGATATACCTTAGTAAGATGAGATGCTGAGTTTTGGTTATTATCATTCCCGGATGGGCCGTCCATGATCTTGACATCCTAGAGATAATAGGCATAATTCTTGAAACTCGCCTGATTGGAAATCTATAACATTGATAATGAAGATATAGAAATTCCGAGATTAATGGATTATCATTTCAATGGTCACATCTTCCTTAGGTTCTAGAATCTTGATATTCATTGCAAAGGAAATCACAGTGTGGAACTAGGCAATAAACCAAGGACCTAAAGATATATTCAAATTCCAGACACATACATCCAGTTTGTATGTTACAACAAATGATACGATCTAGATCGAGTTGTCATTATCCCGATCACGGGATAGTGTCATTAGTGGTATGCATTGCTGCTCCGTGATGTGAGGGAGTTGTTACATACACATAGTTGGAATAAATAGCAAACTCGGAATAATAGTACTCGTCAAGCAAAGCATTATTGTACTGATCATTCTCCAGTGCCTGAAATCAGAAAGCCTCATGGATGTGACCTGATTCGGGGTTAGTAAAATGGATAGTATGGTCGAACCGGCGCGTGATGAGCGGACATATTTACATAATAGTAACTTAGCCACTAAGCTCAGCTATACTACCGATATCGAATGATTTTTGAGTGCATAGGCTGCTCATCATTCTATAATTTTATGATAAGCTTAATCATTACCAGTTTACACAGTCCCGAAATATAGTTTCAAACGTTCCAAACACATACATATGGTCCTGATTGCCCATACCAACAATCTATCATCTACAAACATTTCCTACAACCAAGTTATTCTCCCCACAAACACAGCTACAGGATCTTCAGAGCCTCAGACATCTCCACCAGACTCCACAATCGTACCTCTGACCCATTCATCACGTGATCAAACCGCAACACGGATATCCTGCATGCACCTTGACGTCATTACAACATTCCCCCGCTTCTAGTTCCCGAGTCTCGGCGGATCCCTTCGTAACGAGGATAAACTTAACCGACGGCTGCTCGACTCCATGCAACCCCGCTCAAGTCCACATGTTGCTAATCCAGCCACAATATCGATTATATTAAGTGAAGTAGCGAGTGGATCTCAAAGTTTGCCATCGAAGAGGGGCATTCCCCGGAGGCGGAGGCACCAGAAGCTGTCAAAATGCTGGCTGTGCATTCAAGGGCAAAAGTTAAAAAGGACGACTAGGATATAGATTTCAGCTATCCAATAGACATTTCTTCATTTGGTGATTTTGAGTTTCGTGATAGTAATGCAAGGTGGGTGACCTTAGGCATGCTTCATAGTGAATCAAATGACATCATATTCACATATAGGCTCCCAAAGTTTTCCGTTCCAGTTCACATTTCCATAAGAGGCATAAATATTGCGTTTTTTGGAGCCCAAACTCTCGTTTGAATCTCCGTTTCCTGGCGTTAGACACCCACCATGTACATTTAGCCAAGCATACCACACTAATCTAACCACCACCCACCACTAACGGCCCCGCCCGTCAATCTCTGCTCCCTTTTTATCACTTGCAGCAGCAAGGTAATCCTCAGAACTGCAGAGAGCGTATCCAGCCAATATGGAATGCTCGTTTCTGCATGTTCCTCTTTAGTGAGTGGGCTCCTCCAGCACATGGATGGAGACTGGCTGGGGGATTAGGTTGTGAGTTTTTACTCAGTTTGGAAGGGGGGTAAGACGAGCATGGAGGAGAGGAAGAGGAGAAAACGTGATTCCAGTTGAGCAAATGAGTGGGTTGTGGAAGGAATGGAGAAATAGATAGAGAGAGAGAGAGAGAAAGATGGGGAGATGGAATGAGGGGAGGAATGGAGGGTCTGATGGAAATGGGAGCAGATGGTGCAATCGCTTGGGTAAGGGCTTTCTGGGTTCCCGCAGTAGTGTGGTTTCTTTGCAGTAGGTGGCTCCATAGAGGTCTCGGTTATGACGGTATAAGGCTGGGGTCTGTGGTGGTGTCAGCTTGCAAGAGGAATAAAGAATTTCAAGTGGTGAGCTTGGGGCGAGGAGTTGTGATATATTCTAATATTGTCTAGTGAAATCAGAGAGTTACGATTATGCATTCTGGTGGTTAGAACCATGTAAATATTTGCTGCATTTAAACATTACTTTAGGTCCTCAACTAATCCACACACAAGAACTCAGTCCCTGATGACGTGACACCATGCACAATGATATCACAAATAATCAACCCGCATGTAAAAGGACGCAACCCACCCTAAATGCCCCCAGTCCCACCAAGCCCCAATGGGAGCCCAACAGGTTCTTTATCTGCACAACACTCTTTTCCTGCATGAAGCTAATCTCTCCAAGTGTTCACGTGTCTTTTTCACCCACCTAACCCAACCAATGTTCTGTCTCATTGCTTGGGGAAAACCTCTCCACCGAGAAGACATCGAGATACCGTGGCGTTGCCAGCATGCTACAGGCTATGGAAGCCAGGTTTGAAAATGGTGGTGTTTTGGTGAAGAGAGGAAGATACGTGCTTTCCTCTTCTCTCGTCCATCAGCTTCGGGCGTCGTAAACAGCTGGTTGGTAACCATTAGGGACTCAGCGATGATTATTTCCTATTTCGAATTTCTTCCTTATATGTACTTTGTTCCTGTACTTGTCAGACGAAGCTAACTCTGTGCTTCGACTTTAGAGAGAACAAGATGCGGGTAAGCTCCAAGCTTAAGCACATGTTTGATCCCTTTATGCCTTTGAACAACCAACCAACTACCACCAACACGATCCATAACTCCGTATATCCCATTCTGTCCATATCTTTCGACTCTATAAGAAACATAAAAAGAAACTTAAAATCCGTATATCCGGTTACATACTTGCATTTGGTGTTTTCTGTCGATATGCATATTTAGAAATACGCAGCAACCCAACGAGGTCCTCATAACTTCCTCCAATGTCTCCGATGGTACATTGGTACATCGGAACATCACACCACAACCCAATACGTCCCAATAAACCCGGTCCCGGTGTTGTTCCCATACTACCGAAAGTGTTCGTCGCATGAGAGTAGTGTAGGGCTCTGATGGGGCCCTGGAATACAACAAGTTGATCGAAGAGCACGTGAAACAAGGGACGAATCTTTGGGCATTAGAATAAAATGAGCACAGCAGTTTATGCGAAGGGACTTTTTATTCTGCGATCAGTAGACGATGACAATCTGCTATCAGCATGATCATCATAAGAGTTTATAATGAGAAAACAACCCATAATGGTGTGTACGAATTGGGTCATGTTCCCAATTCCTCAACTCCATCTTCAAGCTCAAGCGAATCCTCTCTCCCCCGTTACCAAGGCTCAACGTACAAAAGATACCTACCTGTGTGCTCTATACGTTGCTGTCCGCCCACAATTTTCCAGTGTTAGGGACAACAATCCAAGCCCAAGAGCCTGCATTCGTTTCCGGTATCGTGAAGTCCGGATCGCGTGTTTTGCTGTACGTGGTTTATGCCTTGTGCTGGAGAAAAAAATACGTTGAGGCCCGATTTGGGGAACGTGGCGACGTGGCACATGAGAAGACGTCAACCACGGTGTTGGTGTTGGTCGTGGCTTGACATGAGATCCTGGCTCGCGAACACAACTGAGAGCTTGGGTTTTCAGATGACGATTCTCAATTTTTAAAGAGCTTTCAGCAAATACTTAGATCTTCCATGTTCTGACAACTAAATCCGGCAGCTGAATCTAGCGATTATTGTTTCTGTCAGCAAATGTACCTGGCCTAGAAGCCCAGAAAATCCCCCATCACTATTAATAGCCCATTCTCAACTATATCCGCAACGGGCCGCTCTTATCCTTATTCTGATTCCTCATACAAGCACATACAAATACATACCCATAACGTATCATCCCCAGTTCTGTCCCCCTTTGAAACCACCTTTCCAACTCTGATATCGGCGTTTTCTCATCTTGGTTCCTGCTAAACACTGTGGGGACTCTTTTGGTATATGCCCAGGGGCCCAATGATGACTTGTAGAGGCCTGATAACATCGTTATCGGCACGGCAGGACAAGCTGTAATAGGACAAGGTGTAAGAATGAGGCAATCGCGAGACGGTGAGGGCACAAAGGGTCTTTGTGGCTTCTTTTAGACAGGTCGTGAAGGTTGGATAGAAGGGGAATGGCGTCAAAGGAGAACAAACACATAGTTACGAGGGGAAATATGTTTCGAGGAGAGCTTGGGGCTTGGGATTGTCCATCGTTGGGATAGGCCGTTAACCCTGCCTGCATGAAGCCAGGAAACAGGGTTAAAGCTCGTCGGACTGTATCCGCGCCACCTCTTGTGTTCCGATGACATGTAATTATGATATTATTTTTCTTACTCATTGTGTGATTATCCGGAGAAGCCAGCAAATATAACAAAAGCGGTGAGTTATTCATGAGTCCATTCTAATCACAAGCCGCCTTCCTCATCACCATCACCGCTTACTTCTCCCACCATCTCCCAATATCTCCTCCTCCGCTCTCTCCAAAACCAGCACCTACCCGTCCGCCTAACCCTTTTCGCCACTTATCCAATCCACAAATGCACTGTCCTTTCCTTCTCCCTTCAGATTCTATCAGTCTTCCCCTATCACGTTACACAACAACACACATTACCATCTTCAACAAGACCCCGCCTCTTTCTCTCCTGACCACCTACCGCACCTATGCCCCGCTTATCGCCGTATCATACCTGCAACTATCCGTCTCGGTTTCCCAATTCAGCCTAGTATTTGTTTCGTCCTCTCTCGCTGCTTTAAAAGCGGGGTAGTCCGTCCATTCCATGGCCTCACTCGCGCTGCGGGTATCCGGAGCTAGCCACGAATGTCATCTTCCCGGAGTGCCTGTTAATTTGCGAAGACGGGGCTTAGGTCTATTATGGAGGGCTGAAGCGAACCGGTGGTCAAGGGTATGTCGCGAGCCGTGGTAAATGTAATTTTTTACTTGATTGAGGATGCCCATGCGATGTGCTGTTGACTGGGGCTGCGGCTGGGTGCGCGGTTTTGAGTATGATATTGGATATCACGTTTCGCGGAGGGGTACCTGATTTAAGCTGTGGAGGCGAAGAAGAGGGGGAAGGAGAAGAAGAATAAAAGTAAGAATAAGGGGCATTTACGGCACCGATTTGTCCTTATCAGGGGCTATCGCGAGATAGGATGGCAGCATTGCATCAGTTGTCTTGCAGGAAGTCCACAGACAACCAAATATGAGTACAAAGCGAATAGCTTCGTGCCATGACGCGCATCCGCATTCCTTTCCCAGTTCAAGTATGGATCCATCACCCGAGTCATCACCCTCGATCCCGTTTGCCCTCCTTACCTTTTTTAATGTCCTCCCAACTCTCCCCTTCCTGTCTATCAGGTGCTCAAGTATAACCACAGCATTGAAAGGACATATTCATGGCATGTAGCTATCCACGCGAGATACCGCATGATCCTGGACAATGGCATGACATTCCTAGCGATTCACGGAGACTTGGGGGCCAGTCTGAAGTATAGACTTCATGACGTTGAGCGACAAGGGCACCGCAGCGGCCCGCTGGGCTTTAAGGGAGGACATGACGGGGTTAAAAGGGCTCGGATAGGATGTGGAGGATTAGGAAGGCAAGTGGGTTCTCATGCTAGTGTAACGGTGGTGTAGGGAGACATACTGCATGGATAGGAGTCCATAAAGATATAGTCATCTATTTTATGTATCCTGGAAGACAGCCACTTTGTATTTATCAATGCCTAGTCATTTGCTGCTACGCCTCTAGCCCTTGGCTACTTACCGCCCAATATGTCTCGCTGCAACACATAAATTCCTTCGCCAAGAGTTTCTCTCTAATGCCGTCTTGTATTTTTGCATTTTGGCTACTCCCTGTGTAACACTCCTTTCCTGGTGTTAGTCCCTCCTAGGATCAACCCTAGATAATTGTCACTTGTCTGTCAAACACCACCAGATCAAGTTGAATATTGTCTCTACAAGTCTATTTGATTTAGCAGTCTGGGGTGTTGCAAGACAAAAACTTGGCTGTTTTATTGAGGCGGGATAGGGCATGCGTGAAATACTGAGATGTCTTGAGGAGATTCCGGATTTAGTGGGTAGATTGGGAGGCGGTGGGTGGGAAAACGGGCCGCTAGATCATTCATCTTGAAAGACATGCGGATGGCACTGGCTGTCCAGCGTGGAGAAGATGTCTCTCGGCCGGCCAAAAAGATATTTCCATGATATCACAGCTACAAGAATATTCAATATGCCTCTGTTTCTAATATGAATGGGAGAATTCCCTGCCTTAGGAATGCATATTTCAAATCAGAGATCAGAGGCTTATCATGAAACAAGAGATGCACATGACAAGAGCTTACGTATTTTCAGAGATAAAGAGAATCATTCTTGCTTGCAATTACCATCACTCTATGCATCTACCCGATATCTCGCCATTTTCTTTGGCCTCTGATTTGCCCGGCTGCGAGGTCAGGAGATTGAGACAGACAATGTCCTTATGTCTATGGCACGTTATGGAGTCATAATCAATTCCAGGCAAACAAGCTAGTGCATCAGCAGTCTTGCCCACACGTAGACAGAGAGTCCAGAAAGCCCTCTGTTTGCTTCTTTGGCGCCTGGAGAGATGCACAGTACTTTGAGAAGGCTGGTTTGAAATATATCGGGAATTCACGCTATGTTCTTTGTAAGCCCATGACAATGGGGCATATAGAACCGGAGAGTCCTAGGCTGCGAGGTTCCCTTTGTCTGCAGGAAAAGACTGCAATTTCAACACAAGAAGCTGATTCATGGTGGATATCACGCATTTCCCGATCGGGACATCTCTTTTTCGTGCCACGAGGACTCCGAGAGTCTTCCTTCTTATCCAGGCTGTCGAAGGCATGGCTGTATAATCCCAGGCTGTGGCCTCACAGTACGGTGAGCAACCTAAGGCCAAAGTCCCAAAGAGGTGAATTCATCCCAAAACGCAATTTCCTGATTCCACAATCCACGTTTGAACCCGTCTTTCTCTGTCACGTATGGTATCCCCCCTATTCACTCCTTACAAAGATTCCCTCATGTCAACCAATCTTTTCCCTCCCAAGTTCTGTTGAACCTCTCAGACCCTGAAGTTATTCCCCCCCCCCCCCCAGTGATCACCTTACTCCCCGATCCCACCCATCAAATATCCCCGTTCGTATAATCATCTATTGGCTGTTCTACACCCGCTGTCCTGCTTCGTACAAGATACTAAACGTTGCCTAACAATCGGCCGTGGTTCGTCGGATCCCTAGTGTTCCGTCCGGCTGCGCGGCACCAAAGGGTGTGTGGGGAAGTGGGCACTTCTAAGCTGTGCATGTACGGGGGTCCTGCTAGCTTCGCATGACGGAAGTCTCAAGGTTGCTGCCGTGTCTTGGAGGAGCATTAGCGGCATCGACAATGCGATTTGGTGCATGTGGGCGGGATCGGTGGTGCCTAGGGCCGGTGTATAGGTCAGAAGGTGATATTGGTGGTGGATTAATAGTCGACAGATCAAAACGAGGCGTAGCTAGAGTTAAAGTAGAGTCTAGGTTTGCAGAGGGAGTTTGTAGGACAGTATATGGGTGGATTGGGAAGGTTGGCCAAACAGACAGTACAGATTTGGGCTGGGTCTCACTAGACTGGCTAAAATATAGGCATATGGGGCCATTCAGTAGTGAATATTCATGATTTCAATAATAACTGAAGAATTGAAACATTATGTCTCAAAAATCATTACCTGCTTATTCTAAATTCACAACTCTTGAGACTAAAGCCTATATCACAAGCACTCGCCTCAACCTTCTTCTTCAAGTCTCTACTTCATGCATCCAGCTACCGCCTCCCCCTACCTATGCCTTCCGTCATACTTTATCTGGCATTTCAAGTCCTAACGCCTTTCTTCAGGCAATTTACCTTCACAATCCTCCTCCCATCTCTTCCCCTCGCCTACCACTTCCCCTCTAACCTCCTAATCAATGAATCCGTCCCTCCCCGCAGCCCCGCTAGATCGCCCTGCAGTCTCTGCCATCGAGGTTCCCCCGCATCTGCACGCGCACACTCATGTCCACCTACCAAGTGTCCTCCGGTTGGCCAATGGCCCTGGCAGGTGGGGGTGTGAAGGGATGATCGATATCCTACCTCTGAAGGGCTCCTGTATTCGTCATTCATCCCCATCCGGCCTATTATCCGTCACACATTGCCATGTCCGGATCCCCGGTCTGACATTCCGGGAACACCACTTCTTCGACCGTACAATACATTACATACTAGTGTCTCTAAGATTCTCCCTGTGTTTGTCTATATGCATTTGTAATTCTCCCTTTTCCCTTGAAATTCTCTACTCTCAAGATTCTTGGTCCGTCAAACATCACAAGGCCGGCCCTCGGAATACTCCAGAACCCAAATAATGTCAATTGGCAAAAACACGCATTTATTGCGCGAAAAGCGTAACGCAACAGTGAGAAGTCCATGGATACTAAAGGAGTTTATTACGGGTGGTTAGTTTCCTACTTGAAATGGCAAACAGCCGTTGGAGGGTTTGTGTCCAGGTAGAGGCAGGCGGAGTTTCTGTGGATGGTGTACGGCATGGTAACGGGGGACAAAAGGTTACCCGGGCATGGTGGCTGTAGATTTGAATGGAAGGGCGAGGATACAGAGTGGGACTTGGATGATCCGGTGACCTGGCAACTGAGAATATAGAACCTTGAGGGACTAGATACTTGTCAAACGTCATATTAGGGTTCTCGCGAAGCACAACCGAAGTTGGTAAGGGTCCATATATCCTCAGGTTCTAGTCATCCACGCAGTTGTATGCCAAGCATGAATCATGTCCAGCGGAAAGTTTGGTATAGAATGGATATTAAAGTGGCTTCAGGGGTAGCAGACCTCTGGCTCTGGAAGTCTGGTTGATTCGATCTGGGTGGCTATTCTGGACTAATAATTGGGTGACATGTCATGTGTATGAGTTGTATACGAAGTCACATTATTACAGTTCGTATATTTTGGTGAGAGGTGTATCAATCTACAGCGTGATGGCAGCTTTGAGGGTAGCACGTTGTTGTAATGTGAGGCAAATTTCATATTAATTAAGTCGGGAAATTCCAGCATATTGTCTGTAATATACCAACTCGGCCGGTATATACTAAATGATATCATGTCACGCTAATAGGAATTTCAAATCGGCTATGCTAACTAGATGTTGTCCAAATATGTATAAATTACACTCTATTTGTGGGATAGCCTACCAGCAAAGTCAACCGACTCGGTGCTCCTGTCTCTTGAGTATCAGATACACAAAGCATTCCATCATGTCCAACGTCACCTCTGCGTATGGTCCCCTTAGTGTTCTTATCCATGTATTCTACCTCCAAAGGTGATTCAAAATAATAATAATACCCACTGTCCTGTTCTCTCTACACCCTATTCATATTCAATTACTGTATCAACCACCCCGTCGCACCACCATATCCACCAAGCAAGGCATACTTCTACATCCAAGTTTCTACCCACTGCCCCGGCTTATCGGCCTTGTCCACGACACTACCGGTCCTATCCGTACCCTCTATTCTTACTTGTTGCCACACCCGCCCCAATCTTTCCCGAATCCCCAATAGTACCCCCCTATCCTCACCACCATCACAACCTCCTCAAATCTCCCCAAGGTTCCCCGTCATAACGATCAAATCCCACGCGTATTTTTTTCAAACGCAGCCAGCCGACGTTTATGTATCATCCATGGTTTATTCAATAAATATATATACGACAAAATAAAAAATATATATACAACACAAATTCCATCCCCTCCCTTCACATCGCCGCTAGACGCCCTCCCAATCGTCCGTGCCCCGTTCCGTTACCCACTTTTCCAACCGGCACCGTGACGCTCGAGCCCATATATTGTAATCGCTATCGGCACTGTTCTTATCATAGCCCAGCTCTATCAGAAACACAGTACATCACAGTGTCTGTAACCACCCAAGTATTGAACCAGAAGACATGGCGTTGCATCAAGCCGTTTCGCCCTACGGGGTTCTGCGTAAATGGTGACGTTGGATGCCGGTGATGTAACGGTAGGCAGACATGGTGAGCTGAGGAATATGGGAGGGCGTATGTTGAAGAGGGGCGGAAGTGGGACGGTGGAGGTCGAGCGAAAATGGGTTGATTTCCGGGATCGCGGCGTCGAGTGGACTTGCAGGAAGGAGGTTTTGCTGTTTTGGGTTTGATTTAACATCAAGGTGTAGAGGTGGGTGATTGTTAGAGGAATTGTCCGCCTTGTTCCGATGAATTCGGCCGGGGTTGGGTATTAGTGGGGTTTTATATAGATGCATATATCCGGAGGAAACGTAGAGATCCAGATATTGTCTGTGAATCATGGGAGATGATGCTAGCATGTGATGCAAAAGAACACATGTCGGATTTCAGAACAAGTCATACAAGGTGGCTAATCACGTTCCAGCCACCAGATCAACCAGATCCGTCTTCGGGGGTATGTCCTCCAGCCACAATCTAGACCTCAATG
The DNA here is from genome assembly GCA_001640685.1 of Catunica adiposa. Lineage (NCBI taxonomy): Eukaryota > Fungi > Ascomycota > Sordariomycetes > Microascales > Ceratocystidaceae > Catunica > Catunica adiposa. The sequence goes on from LXGU01000106.1 coordinate 55,460, forward strand.
CCGAGTTGATTTCTCCTCCTAGTCTCCGCAGCAAATCATCCATGAGACATCATCAAGCATGTCATCTCCCCAGAGTTTCACCGCCATGAGTCTAGCCCTCGGCAGCCCCATATCTACATCCTATAGGGCTGCCAGCATAATCACACATATATACCATACCCTATTAACACAATCCTCTTCATGGCCAACACTCACTCCGCCCAAGTATAAGTACATCAAGTCCTCTCAAGACCCGTGGCGTCTTGTGATACCACTCTGAGCAACTCAACCCACTTTGAAGGGCGCGGTACTTGTTGGCAAGCGGAGAGGAAATGGTCTAGATGTACAGGCAAGTAGAAAATGGGTGTATGCAATGCGAGTATATGTAGGAATCAAATACCATTGAGGGGACGAAATCAATAAGTGAGGTTGTATTTGATGAAAATTCTGCATTTGCATGATTTCCTCGAATGGGAGAAGAAAATAAGGAGTAGTCATTGATGATTGATGGGTCATGACTTACACCGGGTTATTCCAGGCCTTCTGATTTAGGGACCATAATCTTCTCACGTGTTACTCTAGACCCTAGTTTTTGTGTTTCTAGGGTTTTATGTACAAATATTTTGTATACCAATTTTTTGACATCACAGATCCCCGCCAATAACTTCATCTAAGTACCCCCAATCATCCCAAGCTAAACCCCTTCCAATCTCCTCTCGAAACGTACATTCAGCTATTTCGTAACTGCGTCTTTGTCTACTGAACTTTGGTTCTCTCATCCGTGGCCAGCCGATAGTAAACGAAACAGCAACAACTGCCGTAACATACTTGCCGCCAGATTCTTGATACACCATCAGAACTGTTTCATGCAGGAATTTCCCCAAGTGATTGGCATAATATTACAGGCCATGAGGAACCTCTGGAAACACACCGTTGATCATGGGACTTCATCTTGATATGAATCCATGTCTGGCGCAAACCAAAGTTTGCACCAGGCGTGAATTTGTATGTGGTGAATTTGACTCCCTTGACGTCTGGCCTCCTTCTACGTAATGTAGCGGTGTGTCTGGGCTTCCTAGACAAAGATCAAAGGCCTGGGGCTGGGGTTCTTTTGCAGCCAATGAGATGGGGGAAACGCAGGTTGGGAGAGACTTGAGAGTTTGGTTGTGGAGACATTTCAGGCTTCTTTTTGTCTTTCTTTTTTTGGTTTTGAAGAAAAGAAGAAAAAAAGGCACATATTTTGCCTTGATTGGGATCGAAAAACTTTGTTTAGGCGGCTTGAGCGGAGCCGAAGAGGACGGATAGACCGGGGGATGTTCGGGAGAGGAATGGGTTGTGTGAGTTTTGAAGGTTTCACAGTAGTGGTGTTGAAAATGGCAATGAGCATTTTGGGGAAAAAAATCAAAAAGTGGACGGGCGAGTATTAAAAATGGAGAGCTTGCTTCGTAATACCTTGAGATCATTATCTGATGGTCACGGAACCCCGGGAACTACCATTCTCCCGATTAGTAGTCGATACCACCCACCATCATCCCTCTGACCTTTATCCTCCAGTATGCACATCATCCCAATTCAACCGACCCTTTCCACCAAAGAATAAGCCATCTGAGTAATATCCTGTCATTCTGACAAGTGGATGGTCCCGGCTGATTGGGAGCATGACGTAGAGGGCGTGTTTGCAGAAAACTCCCTGGCACTTACTGGCATATAATGGATTAGGCACCCGGTCTGTTTATGGATTTGAATATCGTGGGACCTTCACCGACAAAGCAAAATCTGCACCCTGGCTATCACTCCCCTTGCCAGCCACGGTGTAAGCAACGGAGAACAAGTATGTCGTGACAGAGAGTCAGAAATTCGGAGATAACCCCGAGACAATACGACAATATTGAACATGTGATACCTTGTGTTAAGAGTATGAAAGGAAAGCTACGGCTAGGACATCCGGAAGATACGGGAAGGAGCAAAAGTGTATATCAGAATCTATTCCTATCTCGATCGTATTCGCTGGATAACTGTGATCATATATTATATCCGAAGTACATCGCCAATCATAGATAAGCCTCTCAAAGTACATTCTCCCTTCTTCCGATGTTCTTTTCTCGCCAAGCGGCTTCGGCGATAACCCACTCTCTTTCTTCCTCGCTCAAAAGAAAAAGGGAAAAAAGGGAAAAAAGAAAAAAGAAAAACAGAAACCTCCCCAACGTGCCATTCTTCTAACCATAGCCTCTCTATCACCTCATTCTCTACTCTCATTGGCTAATCATCGAGAAAACACAACCTGCACATGTCACTCACATCTGACAACCTACACCAAGTACATCAGGCATGGACTGACCCAAATTACTCAACCCACCATGCAGGATAGCTAACCGTCTGCCGCCTGACGTCACGGAGCGTTCAGGGCTGAGTCGACTTATGTGGGTGTCTCAATATTCTTTATCTGTAAGGAAGCTGAATGTTATGTGTAAGTGTGTGTGTGTGTGCGTGTGTGTGTATGCATATATGGATGTGTGTGTATGCATATATGTATGTGTGTGTATGCATATATGTATGTGTCTTTTGGAATGTCGATCGTGACTGGCGATGAAACAGCGGGGATATGAATAAGGATGGTGGCGATTCTCAGGGCCCAGCAAAAGATCGGTAACCTTGAAACAATCTCAATATCGCCCCATCGGGTAGATAGACCTAAACATTAAACTCGCATTTGGCGGTCTGGCTGGTCATCGCCACCCGATATAGCATTCGAGTCACGATGGGACTTTGGCTATAACCATGCATACTATAGGCTGCTACCTAGCTAACTTCGAAACATGGTGGTCGGTGAGCAAGAAGGCTTCCATTATTAGATATATTCCTTTGCAGACTTTTCCCAATGATTGTGTACAATAGCTCCACCAAGGGAATATCGCCACATGGAACCAAGTGGCTGGTCTTTAGTCAGGGCACCTCAATGTCCTTACCCGCCAGCTAGTGAGGCCTCTTGTGCCCATGTCATGGCGGCGGAACCTTGTTTGGTTGTTTGTTCGAGTATCGTGGCGGTCAGCCAGATGGGTCAGACTGGAAAGATAATATCGACTAAACAAGTAAAAAGATGTGTCGTGGTTTTAATTGGGAAGAGCAATGAAGGATCGCGATGTGAGGGTTGAGAGTGTGTAACGACGAGGAGGGACTCCACTGAACATGACGCTCTCAATTTGTGAAGGGACCATCTGAAACATAGCTAGATCCTACCTATAACCTTTCAATCGAGTGATAAGCTTGTAAATCAACATATTACAGGACAGAATGCTGGATCGCCGGTGCATAATGAGAGATCAATCTTGTCTGTACACATAGGGACCTTGCTTCGGTCACTAGCGACGGCCTTGGAGAATATCACCGGATGCCTACTATGCGGCAAACCTACTGTGTGTTTCATGTTAACTCGCAGAGCCAGAAACCGCCCCCCATTGGCTAGCAATAATTCAAGGAGGGCATGCGATAGGTTTGGGCTGGTGGTTCGTTTGGTAGGGATCTACGGACCAACTGGCGATCTTAGGGATAGGATGAACCAAGCAAAGTGCTTCTTCTATAATTCTTACCACAGCTGTGCAAATATCCCGAGTATGCCGTCCTTGTAGATATGGCCACAATCTGAAGCTTGGAACCCGGCGTTCGTTGGGTGGGAAATGAAAGTCATGCGCTTGATAAGTTGGTACCTGAACACCCTGACAGGGCCATTGACAAACCACAAATCACCATGGTTCCTTGGGCCCAAGGCGACTATTCGCCACTTGTCAAGTCCACGTTTTCGCATTAGACATCCAAATGCCTTCCAGAAAGATACAAGCACGCGTATCACGCAATGCCGGTCTCTAATAAGTACAGTCAAAGTCATCTCAAAACGCCGTTTCCCAAGTACATCCGCTCGTCTATCCGCCCCGCTGCGCCCCACTGGCCCAAGGCACCGAGATTCCCCAGAAACCACCAGCAGCCCCATTAATCAACCTATCAGTCGTCCAGTTATATCCCACCCGTTTCGCCCTGATGGGAATTTCGAGAGAGGCGGCGGATGGCCGGACGGGTGAGTCGGGTTAGTAAGGTTTGGATCCACGCCCATGTGAGTAAGACAGATAGAAGACGGTGCTATCGCCATTAACCCCGATGGGGCCGACGCCTACTTGATAAGCCTCCAAGTTGGGGGGTTTTTTGGCAATCTCATTGGCAAAAGTATACCCTAAAGAGGGCGGCGTCGCAATGAGATAGGGTGACGGAACGGTGACCTGTGAGCTGGTCGAACTTGTGTAATGAATGCGTTCACTATAGAGTCACTAGCTTTGACCCTGATGGTAAGGCACAAGGGTATCAAGTACCATAAATATGTTGACATTTTACACTGCGGAGGCTCATTATTTATGGTCTGCCTACTTGGTAGTATGGAGCTTTTAAGTATGAGGAAGGAATCTGACTGAAACGGACCTAAGTATGTAGTTACAAACCACGCCAAGTGAGCCGTTTGTCGACTTGGCGTGCTTTCGTAAGCTGATCGGGGGGTGAGGGCAAATGACATTTGCATGACTGATGGTATACATCGCCGCTGGTTATCGGCTTTGTCTAGGGATATGAGGGACTTGTTTCTGATAACCAGTGATCATCAATCAGTTATCAGCGATATCAATAATCGTCACTGCCAAAATCTACCCATAATATCCCCATCCCCGCAATATTTTCTCGCTAGTTACATATCAAATAATCCCCCGCAAATTTACACTTGAAACTCAGCTCCGAGAATCATGTACCCCGGAGACTCCGCCGTGCAATTCCCTCCGTTACCCATCTAGGAATGGCGGCTCTCCCACTATGAGGTTTTCAGGTCCTTCTCGGGATATAGGGAGATATGAGGATCCATAAGACTCCTGAGTTCATCGTGGAGGTCGCAGCTAGAGTGGTTTGTTGGGAAGAGGTATCCCTATTGTGGAGATTGGAAATTGTCATCGGGTTTAGTGTGGTATGAGCATGCATATAGTGGGAGGGTACATTGATCATGTGGCTATTTCGTGCAAGTAACTCCATGTAAGCTCGACGATGGTATTAATTATGGTTTCACGTTAAAGGGAGCATCATTAAACGACGGGATTTCATTGGTCAAGATATGCAAGTCACGTAAGACAGAAGCAGAGCAAAATAATTATGAAGAGAATGAAAATCATTGAAATTGTAAACTGCACAGAATAATGCATCAAAGACTTAAAGCCCTCACAGTAAATAAAAAAAAACAAAGCTAAGTAGATAAATCAAACAAGATATCCAACCCAAAAGAGCAAGAATTCCAGCCAAGCCAAACAAAGATATCCGTAAATGTGTAACCAACCCATCCCAATGTATCCAACAAAGATATAACAATAAAGAGCAAAATCCATCCCATGCCTATCCAAACAATGCGTGTGTGCCCAATACATGAAGCCGGTGATGATAACCAAGGAGAAAACCACAAAAAGAAAAAGGGAAAACAAGTAAAAATAAAAAATAGAGACAACAGCCACGCTGGAAGAAAAACCCTGCGGGAGTCCCGAGACAATCGCCGAAAGCAATGGTGACCTGCCCACTGCTAACACGTACTCAAAGGAATCTCCTAAAGTCTGCAAAACAATGCAAGTAAAAAGAAGAAGAAAAAACAAATTCATAAATGTGAGGGCATAACGAGGGGTATAGACAAAAGAAAGATGAATAAAGAGTAATAAAAAATAAGTTGGTCGTGATATGATTAAACAGATAGAAGAGTGTACAAGACGCAAGTAGTTGGAAACTTATGCGTAGTCGAAGAGGATTGGGGGAGTATAGCCAGTAACGGCATTGTACCAGCTCCAAGGAGAAGCACTTTGCAGTTACGACAAACGCAAGAGATGAAACTTGCGGGCACCTTGCAAGGCGGAAGATCCGTCGCTCGCGGTGTATGCTAATGCATTGGCTGCCAAGACGATATAGTATGTCTGGCGCCGCATACATAGAAATCCAGACTAAATCTTGGTCGCGCAAAGAAGGAAGCTATCCATCAGATGCAGCGGAGTAGTAGTTGTAGTTATAAGATGTCCTCAGTAGAGACATGGAGATTTGAGGACTCGTTCAGCACGGGTGGCCAGTGGCCTTGGCGCAGTGAGTGCAGTAGTACATGCCACCGGAGATGGGCACCATGCCGGTTTGCGAAGGGTCGTCGGTGGTGGTGAGCTCAACGGAGTGGGCACAGCGGAGGCAGCGAATGACGTGGACAGTGATGGGCCGTTCCATGTGGAAAGCAGTGACGCCGCAAGACATTGCGAAGATGTGTGATGTAGGTGTGTGAGGGGAAAAAAGAGGGTCCAGGTGGACTTGTAGAATGGGAAGTCGAGAGCTTTATAGTAATGGGATCGATCTCGTCGGCGGTATGAGGCGGGACGGGATCAGATGGGTTGCTGAGTGGTAGACTGGGGAGTCGAAATGGTGTTAATTGTGTAAGATGTGATTGAGATGTGGTTGATGATTTGTTGGTTTGTGGAGAGGTTGCAAGTGTGAAGCTGTGTGAGGTTGAGCAGAAGCAACAATATGTTGATAATGTTGTAAGAGGAATAGTTGGTTCTGATGGGTGTGAAGATAAATGTCAAATATATGTCAAAAGACTAGAGTGAGAATCTTTGTGATATTGAGGATGGTGAAGAACTTCAAAAACAGTCAGAAGGCAAGAGAGGAGGGAAGTCTGAAGATATATACGCATTGTGTGATGGATGAACTTCTTGCTTAGCTTCATGTTTTTTTTAGACTAGTCGATAAATAAAATTAATTTATAGAATAGGAAAAGAAAAGAAAATAATAAAAAAAAACAAGTATAAGCTCAGACATGGCTACGGCCAAGGAAGAGAAAGTGACCGCCAATAAATAATGTATTTTATCGAGTCGACTGTTAGTTCTTATGTTTTCTTGGGGTGTGAAATCTACTTTGATTAAATAATGATATTTTATTTATCTTCGGCTAGCATGTTGCGTTTTGTGGGGGGGTGTTTAAAACGCGGCGTTTTTGTCTGCGTTTTCCTTCCTTCTTTTCAAAAACGGACCAGGGTTGCTTTGGACCTTATAACCCTGGCGTATGATACTTATTCACATGTCTTTTTCATCGAAGTATGCATTTTAAAATATTTGTATAGCGATTAATAGGTATTAATGTACGACTTCACTTAACGTCTATATATCAACCTAAACAAATCGCCAACCAAATTTCCCCTCCACTACTACAATCTACCTAAAAAGCAATCTTACATTTCAATTACCAATACTAATTGCAACTACAACATCACCTTTATTCTTTTCTCTTGTTCCCATGATAACTCTTCTCTCCTTTGTCTCCCAACTCTATTGCAATAACCCCAGCCGATATTGTATCGTGACCTTCAGCTCCTCCGTATCTTTTTCTAAGCCCCTGGGCCATTTTACTTCCCTGTTTGCCCAACTGGCTGCATTGAAACCTATCGTATTCTGCCACCCATACATACCGATGTATTTTGCCTTTTATTTTCATTTTTACCAGACGCCGTATTTTCATGGCCAAGCTAATGCTCTTATCGTCTCTTATCCCGTCTTGGTCCCAAAGGTGACTCCCTTAAAGCCCAGGATGAACTTGTCTCCATCGACTAATAAGTTACCGAGCTGTATCTCACCTGTTATGTTCCTTGATTATGTCTGCCTGCGGTCTAGTCATCTGCTCATAATTATTAATTCTTGCTTCGCATCTATATCTCCGATCCCACTCACTGATTTCCCTAACACAGACGGTCAGCGACCGATGAATATGAACACATAGGCTCCGATGGCCACACAAGTCAAACATAGCCCTGGGGCGGGACATAGCCATCAGCCGGCCGTCAAGCCCTAATCACATACGAAAAGAAAAAAAAAAGGAATTTTGAGAAAAAGAAAAAAAAGAAGGAAAAAAAAATGTTGTCCAACTATTTTTCATACAACTAGCTATTGCCTCATCCAATAATGGCCTACGAAAGGCAACTAGAAGCTGATTTGCTGCCCTGAAATGTTTGTATTTCTTTGCTCTTTTCTCATGGCGCTTGTACAAATCAACGACAGGCGATGGATGCATTGCCTTAGGCGGGAGAAGGCACTACAGGTGATTTAGCACAATCATGAGATTTACACAGTAGTAAACCCACAGATAGACTACATGACTATCCGTTTTGAGTTATACGATTGTCCCTAGCGTACTGTAAAATCCTATACACACGGGACTTAATTTGCATGTCCATTTGTCTCCGTGGCTGTTTCTGATGATCGCCCCGATCTTCCGCGTCTTATACCTCCGTAATAGCCGATATACTCAGAATATACAATTTCCAAATATGAACAGGCCATAAGACCTTGGTACCTCATCGGTTCTTACATGTGCCAAAAGTACCTTTTTATCAACCAGCAAACATCAGTCCCAAATAACTTTTTGTCGCCCCAAAAAAATAGCATTTCCAGAAACCTTATAGAAACCCACTTCCACCGGCCCAAAAAAAGATCCCTCGACGCCGCCAATTCGGTAGCCTGGCAATTAGCACCGCCCGATGGTTGGGTCAGCGTGGCTATAATGTAAGCAGATATATATTCCCTATCTGTATTCTTGAGGTCCATAGATGGTAGTTCAAAAACGGACTTTTTTTACTTCTAAAAAAATCAAGAGAGAAAAAAAAAAGTGCATTACCATCAATGTTGACTAGTCAGTGAAGAATGTTAGAAATCGGTGCCTGATGGCTATGCTGATGGGTTCCCGGCTCGCTTGGGATGACCCGCTCCATACTTCCTGGCCATCTTATGGAACCACATTTGCCCATTTACAGAATTACTTGACTTACTGCATTTGGCTACTCTCACATTATTGCCATTCATTCACATCCATAGTGAACATCCTGGTCCCATGTTTGTAGCATGCAAAGATTGAGGCCCAATCCACTGCCTTTGGGCTTCCTGCGTGAGCCATTCTGTTGATTTTCTTTTATTTTCTTCTCTTTTTTTTTTTTAGATTACAGTTATGTTTGCTTGTGCTTTGTTTTTGGCTGTATGAGTAATGGGGGTTTGTTTCTGCGTGTAGTTTCAAGGTACAAAAAGACTCTCACCATTGGCCGTCGCATGGACCTGAAGTTTTAGGATATGATAGTCACGTGAATGAAATTCCCGCATCTTGATCTAAGGGTTCACGCATACACGATCATACCATTGTCTACTATTACCTACCCCATCAATATTTCCAATCGTTAGTAAATTATAGACCCTTAGAAACCATAATACGACGTCGCCATTTCACGAATGTACCGTTGACTCGCCATCAAACCCTTTACGATCCCACGTTGGAGTCGGAAAAGGGTCTTGGTATCCGCTTATTGTCGACGCTATTGATGCCGGCGGTGGAGACATATGGCCAATCGATGTCACGACGGGAGAGATGTTGGGAAATTGGCGATGGATACATGATCGAAAGATGAAAATTTCGGTGGACATGTAGATAGACCTACTAGTTGTTTCGAGATGACTGGGGATTGCAGAATGACTGGGGAAGAAGATGGTTAGTGGTGGGCGGTTATGCAAAATGAATGGGACGAAGATCTGGTTAAGCCTAGGTATATGCATCGTGAAATCCGGGGCGTAGGTTAATGTGGATGCAAATGCTGGATCAATAATGTTTCATGGATCATGATTCTTGATTTCAACATGCAGAAAAGCATTGTTGAGATTGAAAGGCACATTTGTATGTAGGTGGCTGATTCCAATTTCATATTTCCCTCTTATACATAATGCCGCCGCTTCTAATTTGAATTTATAACACCATTTGCCCATATCAAGACACATCGTCACATATATCTGCCATTGCAACATAATCTGCACGACCAACTCACCATCTTGTCATACTTCCTCCTATAATAACACCTTGTATAAAATATCCATCCGCGTCCCAATCAGCAATTATTTCCACATATCCACACACACACACACATGTGTCAACCCAACGACCCCGCCTAACTAATCCACTCTCCAAAGGAGCCAAATCTCACAAGATCATTGTCGACATATCGCAGAAGTAGGAGCGGCTCGCTTCTGCGCAAACGTCGTTTTTGATGTTAGAAATGACAATGCTTTGCATATTCCCGCTGTGTATCCACTAATTGGAAGTATGGATAGGAGCCGATGAGGATGCCGGATATATTATGTGAAAAACGCATATCTGGATGAGAGTATATCATCTCTGGATTATCCCATAACCATTAACAACACTCCAAGCCAACAATCACTTCGCCACTGAGAAGACTAAAAAGACAAGATGGCCTAAACCAAGGGCACAATCATGTTGTATCGATCATATTGCCATTCTGTATGATCTAATAAACCCTGACCACACGGCCACCCGTATCCAACATCTTGATATCTACACATAAAAAAACAGAAATAAGCACAACTCCATTTCACTTGACTCTACTTTATCCAGAAAGTAACAGGCCCCTACAATCCAACCCTCACAAATTCCCCGCCCCGTTTCTCGCCCGAATCCCGGGATGCAAACAGTGCCTTTCTATAGGAACGAACGGCGCCACTCGATGCAACACCGACTCCACCATTTTTTACGGATGGGCCAAGTATCTTCAGGTGATATCAGTTATATGAACCGGGGTGTATCATTTAGCATGGCAGCGGTGCGGTGGGGCCGATGGATGGTTGGTGGGTAGATTATGGGTAGATGTTTGTTTACATTCTGCACCGAAAGGTCTTTGGGGAATGTTGGTTTTTTTTTTTTTTTATTATTGGCACTTCTTTGACGGAAACGGAGGGGACGAATGGGAAAGGGGATGGCGGAATGTGATGGGTTTGGTGTTGAGCTGGGCCGGGGCGGCCGGTGCGGCTGACGGACCAACTGGTTGTCTGTTCATTAGGCTTGTAAAAGGACCAACATGATATCTAAAGTATTATACATTCATGTTAACTAGATGGTGCATCGGGAAGCTCCCCGGTGGTCTTTGTTAGGTAGTATAATGGACTCCATAATATATGTGTGAGATATCAGACTTTTACTTTTGCTTTGTTTAGTTGGTACTTGAGAAGTTCTTTAGGAGCTGGGGGGCGACGGGATGGGGTTCTGGAGAGGTACTTTGGCCCCAAGAAGGGTTTGTGAAAGATGATGGAATCTGAGACCGAAGGTGACGGGACTACGGCGGCCAAATATTGGCCGAAGCAAATCGGCCTAGGGAATTTCAGAGCATTCACAGATTGGGGAATAAAACAAATTGCTCAATTTGATGAGTAACTTGAGCCAAAAGAAAAATAAATAAATAAATAAAAAGAAACGTCAGTTGAGACGGAAGAACCCAACAGTAGCATTTGTGTCGTGACGTTTCTATACCACGCGATATAAGAGGCCCAATCATAAATTATCCGGTACCAATATGTAAATAGCTGAGCCTTCAGCTTTAATACCAAGACCAAGACCAAATATTTCAACCAAAAACTCCTCGTCTATCATAGTCCATCATCATCCATTAATACATCAATAACCCAGTCCAAATGACTTCTCATTCCCTTCCATCCCCGGATCCTTGTGCCGCCTCAACCCTCCGCCCTACAAACAGATATCTTTCATTTTCTCTTAAAACGGAAATTCATTCAGTATCACGACCCTTGCGTTCTCCCACGGTCGCTAATTTCTCGCTCTCCGCAACGCCTTCCAACTTGAGAAGTTGTTTTCAGCTTCAAGGCCAACACAAATTTATTGCAGTGTTCGTCCCTTCGGCTTCAGCCTGAGAGTTTACTTCTGGAGCTGAGCCTGGCGATCATTGGGTGATTGTCGAACCCTGTATTATGTAGGGTTGTTGTGTGTGAAGGAGACTAGGTTTTGTTTTTATTATTATTATTATTAACTTGATTACTTGTGATAGTTGGACATTCTGTAAAGGGAAACATAACAGTCACGATGCTTCCTATGCTGGAGATTCTTACGATACTCAACTTGCGTTTGAGCACAAACCACCTAGATATACGCTGGCCGCATCTAACAGCCATGAACCTAAAATACCGTGACTATAGTCATAGCATATCGCTCTCAAAGCCACACTCTCGTCTGTTTCACCCTCGTATTGACAACCTGTTTTCCTCCAGTCTCCACCACCAACCCCCTGGCTGACCCCAAGGCTCACCAGCAACTACTATTCTTAGCTCACCTCTCGCCTAGACTTTTAATACTATTCTCTTCAATGTTGAAGAAGAAAGAAAAAAAGGCAATGATCAATTTAGGAGGACGAGTTTATCTTGATCAACTTCACCTGTCATCCTAACTTGGTTGGGTGTGATAGCCATCATGTTGCTGTTTTTGGAGTTGGCCCCTGTTTTGCCTTGTGCCCTACAGATAGGTAAGAATTGGGTTAGTTGGTGTTTGGCACAGGTTTGGGGAGGGCAGAAGGAAAGTGCTAGTCGTTAATTTCCAGTAATTGTAATTAAAAGTACACATCTCTTTTTATACTGCAACAATGTAGGCAATATGGAATACGGCTTAGTTATTCGTCCATAGTGGTGGCTTGTCACAGTACGCTGTTACAGCGACCAACCCATCAATCACTGTCTTGGCTATTGTATCCGAATCTCCATGACTTCCATTCCCCTCATCGACCTTCTCACCATCTATCATCATGGCTCCCCACAAACAGAAATCCCCAAGCAAACCCCCGGAATTCAGCTCACCTCTCCCATCCCATCCCACCCAAAGGGCTTCCCCCTCACCTCAAAAAGCAACCTCCATCTTTTTCATCCCCAAAACGGTAATTCTATAATCTCCTCTATACAACACTTGTCATCTCCCTGCATTCAGGCAACATCAAACGAAATACCAACACCACTTTTCAGCCATTCACACAATCGTGAATAGCTGCGGGGATTATGCCGGCTATTCGACTTTTGGATCTGCGGTATATGCACTTGGTTGGGGCTAAAATTGGGATTCCTCGCTCTTGTATGCTTGTAAATACCAAGACAAGCGATTGCCCTATTGCAACTTGGGCGGGAAGACCTTTTTCTTCTCTTTTTTTGTAAAAAAAAAAAAGTAGCCTCAAGAGGGAAATTGTATCCATCACTTATTGGGAAAAGAAAAGGAGGGTGATGATGAGGCGGCAGAGGAAATATTGTTAATTTGATCAGGAGGCTTATTACACGAATGTCGTTCGTCTTCACACATAAATTTCCTCAATATCAGATTACATAAGCACTCCTTTTTTTATACCACAGTTAAAGACCCTTTGAAGGTTTCTAACTAAACTAGGTGACAGGTCCCGATTTGGAAGGTACAATCAATAGGGTTAAACAATATATGTATAATTTGTATAACCCTCGGTAAAGTTACCCAACCCACACACATACACATCAAACATGTGGCTAAATCCTCGCTTGACCTTCTCGAAGGTTGAGAAGAAATTGACAAACGCACGGTTCTTATCTGTCTGTCCTTTACTAGACAATCCATTTTGTCCTCCTCACTGGATGACAGAGAGCAGAGTGTACCCACAGAGGCCTATAGGTTCTGTATTGGCTCCATAGTAATATAATATCGACTACCATGCATGGAAGGACATCGGGGTTGGGGGTTATCCTTCTTTACATGCTAGAGCCCTACAGAGGTCACTAGTTTACGCGTAACAGGGAGTCGACTGGGTGGCTACAATGAAAAAGGATATACGAGGATGTAAACAATCCTTTAGATGCACGTCTGACTCTTTGTAGCGCTGTCGTATGGAGTTCTCCGGCGCCTTGGGTCGATGGGGATTTTGGAGGGGTTATGGGTGATAGGGAGCTTGGGGATTCCTAGGAAACGCATACGTTTTATGCACGTTATGTGAATGTGAGACAAAGCGGAAATTGCGCGTGGATAACAGGGACATAGGCTTCTGCATAACAAAGCATTTGTTATGGAGGGAGGCTTCGGCGAAGCCTTTATTAACGAATAGGTGGGCTTTAGCCTAAAAACACATGACAGATGTTAGGATCACTTGAAAATGAGTGATTAGGTGGGCAAACACTTGTATGCCAAGACTGACATCGACTTTGGCTGTGGCCATCTTCTTGAGAAGGACTAGGGAGGTCGACGAGGATTATGTACAGCACACACTGACGAATCATTCGACTTAAACCCAAACAACAACCCATAATAGTACGTGCCCCAGGTCTCGATCGTCCATTCATTTCTTATGGTTCCATAACTCGCCAGCACTGACAATCCATTCACCCTCCCGACTATCCGCTCCCCCTCTTCCCCCTCCCCCCCAAGCGAAACCGGCACGTTTAAGCTCGCCCATAGAGCCTTATCTGTACAAACATGACATACTTGCCGCACTTATCAACCGTGATCGCGAACAGTGTTTTTTCGAGAGTTATTCTGTTGCCTCGATGGGATTGGGATTACGGACGGACCTCTTAGGGCTTCTGCTACTTTCCCAACAAGGAAACGAGAAGAAGATGCAGACGACGAAGAAGAATGGTAATAATAATAAAAAGAAGAAGAAAAATGAGGAAACGTAGGCGAAACGGCGTTGTGCGTGGCCTAGATAGATCAAAACAAGATGCTAGTGGGGCGGGGTTCCCAAGAGCTCCGGCCATGATGCAGGTTGGACCGGGAGGAACCCTGGGGTTTCTTGAGGCGCTGATGGCGAATTTGAGGAAGCCTGAATGCTCGGTATTTAGGGGGAGGGAAGGAAGGGGGACCTCCTGCAGATGAAGGTAGATGAGCAGAAGGGAATCTCGGGACGCATTGGGGTTTGTCCATGAGATGGAGCTGGTCCTCAGGTTTGGGGCCAGGATATAGAGGGTAAAAAGATTTCGTGCATGCATGAAGATGGATAGCTGGGCCTCGAGGTGGAAGCGTGGTGATCCCGGGTTGGGATAGTCAGAGAAAGGTTTGAAAAGAGGGGAATTCTTTTTCTTCTTCTTTTTTCATGATGGCGGTCAGAGGCCAACAGGGAAGTACCCGAGTGGGCTTGGAATAGCCGGGTTTGGACTTTACTTCTTTTTGCTATAATAAAGCTTCTTACATGCTTCTAGCTTTGTCCTCCCCGAGATGTTGTCTCTGGGGATTTTGTGGTGTTTTCTCGATACTGAGGCGATATATGGGTTTTTGGGTCAACCAGAGCGGGGTTGAAGCTGGGAGGTAAACAATTCATTGATAGAAAGGGCGAGAAAAGAACAATAGGGAGAGGAATTTCACAATATCGACTAGCGAGTTTTTGGTGCAGTTTTAATACGGTTTTTCTTTTCTCCAGCTTCACATATAGGCTCATCTGGACCGTGGATTTCCCATTATTCATAAGAAAGAAGCCCATATCTCAAAGTCATGTGCCACAAAAACTCAAACCAAAATCAAGAAAAGGAGAAAACAACCAGAAAGCAGTGTCCGATATCGAACTTGTCTCTCATTCTAGATCTGAAGAGACCCAAGGCCCTCAGATACGCTCGAACAATGTTGACCCGTCGAGATACCACCATGCACTACACCCCAAAATAACACATCACGGCCCAACTGCATCGTGAAACCCTTCATCGGGCAATATTTGCCAAGATGCCGACATCCCCTAACCCACCCGTGGCATAATTATAGACAGGTCTTGCCATACACTTTGGGGTCCTGTTCAAAATATGGGATTCGTTATCGTGGACAGCGTGAGATACCGACTTGCCGGATATGGATAAACCACTACCGAGGGTAATTCCACTCCGGCGAATTACAGAACAAAGTGCCTTCAACCTACACTAAATTGACCTCGTGATCCAATCGGAATGTGTGGCAATATTTAGAATCCCGGGACAGCTTTCAAGTTGAGCCTAAAAGACTCACGGTGCAGAACTTTCCACGCAACTGCACTCCATACCGAGAAAAGAAAATGTACTCAGAAAAGGAATAAATCTAACAAGAAAGAAAAAGAAAATTCTCTCCCCATGTTCTCAGCTACTGTCCAATTTGTTCGGCGAAAGCATGAAATATTGTTTTCTCTCTTGTCTATGACATTGAGTAAGATTAGTTGAGCCTACAATCAACTCATTCATCCCTAGCTTCGGAAGAAGCGGTGAGTTGAAACCAAATCCCGTCTTAGCTCTTGGCTTTGGTGGATACAGAACTATGGTTTTCAAAGAGCGGGGATTCGAAAAATAAACTTAGCAGGGTCATCGTGGCTTCGTTTTGATAGTCGCCTGGGAAGTCATTAGGAATGTATGATAATGAGTGTTCTTAGCTGGCTCGTTAAGGGTTCCGAGTACGCTATACAAACCACTACCTACATCCCCGCCCATAAATAGCCATCCAGTGAAGAGAAAATAAGAAATATCCCCTGTGATTGGTCCGTAAAAAGAAAAAAAGAAAAACAAAAGAAATCTGGAACTACCCGGTCAACCATCCAAATATAGATCAACCTCGTTCAACTAACCAACCCTAAACAATAATTGCCATCCTCGATATGAACCCACAGAACACACTCAAGGTTTCTAGAAGAGAAATGCAGATATTCGCATCTCTCCCCCGCCGCTAGTTTATGTTTACACGGCAGGATAATACCTGATAATCATACCGACGCCCAGATCGAGCCACCGAGTTCTCTAGACAAATACTCCCAGCCAGTGGTGGAGGCTGCTCGTCGTTTCGGATATATTTTGGACCGAGATAGGATAATGAGATGCTGAGCCGCCCTGAGGGTTCTGTATGGGCTTATGCAGGATGTATTTGGGGGCTACATATAATATGATGGCGTGTTTGTGTTGGTGTGGATGGTTTTAGTCCGGGGTATTCCCTTTGTAGAGGCTCTTTGTTTACTGTGTCATTGTTTGAGTAAGAAGCCCCGTGATCATTCTTTACAATGCGTAAAGTTGCCTTGCTTGTTTACGGGGAAGGGGGCGAGGGCAATCGTGATTTTGGACAAGGCGAGTTTAACAGGGATGAATGAGCATGTATAGTGACTTTGTGCCATTTGCCTTTCCAGGGCATATCCTGATCGCAGAGGTATGGTTTTGACATTTTGGATAGGTTGACACTGACGGGCATTGACTCAAGTGAAAGTCTGGCATTTTCAACTTCTGACAGGGCTATAAGGGAGTGAATTGGTGAAATAGGAAATGTATGGTGGCTGGCTGAGCTGGATGTTCTCTTTGGGCAGAGTGTGGGTTCCCAAGGGAGCTGACAAAGTAGTAGTCCAAAGCAATATCACACTCCTTTGACATGGGGTTTAATATCCAATGTATAGCAAAGTGGCAAATTCCACAATAGCAGTCAACTTCAACAACGGTTTGCTCGCGTTGCTATATTTCCTATTTTGGAAAAAAACAAGATGATGATCCGCCTTTGACTAACACAAGCGGCCCTAACTCTACTTCAGGATAACAAATCACACACTTGGCGTTGAGCCAAGATATACCACCGAAGAGACTTTGCTAATACTTACCTAATACAATCACCCACGTTTATTCCACCATTCCATCTGTTTTGTCTCCAGCTGGCCTCTCAGTGCTATATCTCCATCATCAACCTCGTAACCGCTAACCACGAACGACAAAACCACCAAACTACCAAACTATCAAACTTTCAATTCTCTTCCCATCTATCCACTCCGCTGCCGACACTAACCGTCTCTAATATCCTATCTGGGAAATCAATTCAAAGCCAAGCCAAACACAACGCCACTTACACTAACCTGCACACCAAAATTAACCCAATCGAACCACAATGCAAACTCGCAGCATCCATCCCTCAGCTGTCCCTTCTCTACCCTCCGCCTTCTCCTCTTCCTCCCCCGTCGCTGCCACCACCACCGCCGCCCGCCTCACCTTTTATCCAGCCTCGTTTGTACACATTACGCGTTTCCAAACTGTTCAGCTCGGAACCATAAACATAGCACCGCTTTACCTGGTCACAAATATTACCTTCACATGTAGCCATCGGTTCACGGCCCGCCGCCACTTGAGGGATCTCCTTATAAAATCACTGGGTGGATATGCAGCTGGGGTCCGTTGCGGCATGTCGCCCGTTTCTGGTACCATGTATTTTTTTTTGTATGCCGTCTGGTTTCTGTCACGGGCGAATGAATGGTGGCGTATCCTTTTTTTGGTGGTAGAGAGGCCTGACTGGATCTTGCATGGGCGTTGTTGGCGGATGGCGGATGATGAGGCTTACGGATGCATATCTGGGTTTCTTATTTTTCATTTAATTTCTTCTTCGGAAGATTCAAGCCTCTGAAACATGGTCGCCGTGATGCGTCATGATACTAATGATCATGCAAATGATGGGTGATTCATTCTTCATTCTCTCTAGCCCAATCGGATATATTGAACTTTTGTGATGTCTAGGCAGAACTATAATAGCTGGTCGCCCTTAAAAAATCCATGCATGTCCTGGTACTCACATATATTATATTCCGCCCACCATTATCCCCGTGGGGGTCTGCTTTACACACCCACCGGACCCCAAAACCTCCGAGACACGCATCTGCCACCCAATCCCATTACACAATTGAGCCCCCGATATTCCCGTCGTCCAGCAACGGCACCAACAGTCTACCGGACCGTCTGGACTTGCCCCCGAGGGCACTGGCCATATGCCAGGTCGTTCTGGGCTCCATGCTATCTTAATGAGGTAGGATGAACTATAATCGACGGACACCCCGGTATACGAACTTCTAGTGGACATTGTAGTGAGTGCTCGGCGGGACAAGGAGGACAGGAAGTACCAAGAATGCCTATTCTCTTGCTTAACGCGACGAATACGATGCTGGGCTGACTTGCTAGATAGAGGCATGGGGTGGCTTTGTGATATTTTTGGACAATATAGGGCGATGTTTGGAGGGCTTGGAGGATGAAGCAGAATGGATGTATATAATATGTCTCTGTCATTATGAAGATCATACTTCTGGGAATAGAGAGAGGGATTTATGCCTTAACCTAGGGATACTTTTTTTTCATCTGGTATACTCTTTTGGGATATCAAAAATTGCATGAAAGATGTACACTATCCATGTCCATTCAAAAACATAGCCGACACTTGCCTCTAGCTTAGGGCAATATCAAAACTATGGTAGATCGTGTATCAGATTACCCGATCATGATTGGCCGATGTCCCCATACAGTCTAGCCTAGCCACCCTGCACTCATGTCCATCGGGAACCATAATGCCGTTACCAGAATCACATATTGACGGGGCCTCTATAGTTGGGCAACAGCAGCATGACTGGCCGGGTAGGTCGGGCTTGGGAGTCGATTCACTTGTTTGGTTACCGTACAGCGGGCGAACTTTTTTCTCTGCTTTTCTGTTTTTGTTTTTCTTTAAAAGAATTCTAGAATATCAATGGTCGGCGAGACATGGCGTCTCAGCTTGTGTGGCCCAGAGTTTCTCAGAAGGAGTAGTTTACATCGCCGTGAATATAAAGCAAGCCCTGTAAAATCAAAAAGGAAAGGAACCTTTGTGGTTAATGTGTTGGTATTTACAAGTATTTAGGACGACTGGCTGGGTGCGCACAATGTCAAGTCCTCGAGGGGATATATGCGTTTCTATAATGATAGAAGGATATACCGTTTGAGCGGGATATGTTTCTCTTGCTCCTGTCATCTCGTTTGCGGTGTTTCCCGTATATAGAATAGTTTTAGAATGTATACCAAAATAGACACTAGAAGCAGAACACATTTTGGTTACCGGGCAAGTTCGCCCACCTCGTTGTCGTGTTTCGTATAAGTTAATAATAGATAAAGGTGCCGTGTTTATGCATATTAGGGTGTATATTATAAATTAGGGTATACTGCGTTTCTTTCCATTTTCCCTAAAACGTGCCAAACGCAGAAGGTCCGAACGCCACCATTTCAGCCTACCTTTCAATCCTCCCGTTCACCACTCTTCATCGCCACCGTCCCTGATTGGACCACTTGGGCCCTGGAACGGCCAAGGTTATGCCCAAAGTAGACATCTTCTTTCACCCTGAACACCGAACACGACACACTGATGGCCTCGTGTTGGCCAAGAACGATGAGACAACGCCCTGGCCGATTCTCTTGGTGGTGGCAGTGATTATGGTGACAGTGGTAAGCTTGGTCTTTTCGCCATGCCATGGCTTGAGGTTTTCTCGATAACTCCGGTGAGCTATGTATATTTCGCTTTTTTTCATCACATATTGAGGGGGGCGAGGGGCCCACGATGACTTGGGACCGAGGGGAGGTGATGTGATGGAGCTGGAACGGTTAGAGGTGTGCAGAGCATCGGGGAAAGTGTTGAGAGTGGTGGTGAGATGATGTCTCATGCCTTTTTTTTCTCTTTTCAATATCATGACTTAATGGCTGTTGAGTAAGCCCAGCATCAAAAAGACTGGGGGTATGTTTACTGATGAAAATATAGCACCAAGAGTGGATGTGTCTCGATAATTGCTTATTTACGAGTGTATCTGCATCCATGCTTATTAATGATCTACATGCGTGAGCACAATTAGTCTCATATTCACTAACCCTCTTCATCCTCACACATCTTCACTTGCAGCCCTTGCCGCCATAGCCGACCAATCTTCCCCCTCGGTTTCCCTTTTAGGGTCGCCGGGCAGACACCGATCCCACCAGTCTCATGTATGTCAGTCTACCGGATGCAGAAACCTCACCCTCTTCTTTACCCATCCCCCGAGCATTTGTCGTCAAAATGCTTGCAAAGTAAGGCGGCCGCTCCCTCGCTTGACATATATTGGTGATTGTCAACTTTAGCCTCACTTGTCTACTCATCTCATGCCTCTATAGGCGGCTTTGCGGGCAACATCATGCTTTGGTCTAGCCATTCAAGGGTATCGTGAGATATACATACATATACCCGCTTGATAGTGGCTGAGCCCCAGCTGATACTCCGAGCTAGCGAGACGTCGATCGGACAGGAAACAAAGATACTCCACGCAGTGCGCGGTGCGATGGGCGACTAAGTAGATTCATACAGTATGTGCCATGGGAATGCTGGGCTAAGAAAGCCACCGCCTGCCAAGAATTAATTGTATGGGGCCCTTTTCACGCGGACCAAGTCTAATAATACTGTGGGTGTTATTTGATATCACCACAAGTCAGATAGTCAACCAGCTAACCGATATATATTACTGTTGTCTCCTTGGCTTTCAAAATACGGGTGCGATCAGACCGCCGGGCGATCGCCTGCGTACAGCTGCCAGTGAGATTTGACATTGGCAAGTTACAGATGCTGACGAGCGGATGTCTGAGGGCCCATTTGAGCCTATCGGCCTATGGACCATGTTCTTCTAATATGAATATCGTGCTTGTTGGCTTGAGACAATGGAGGCCAGGGTTGTTGCTACGTAGCAATGGTACCGTGCCGTTATGAAGAGTTGCTTTGGCCCCAGCTGAGCATGGCTATATTCACATACAGAAACGCCTATAGTCACTATACTATCCCGGCCATTGATATCCTGAGGACGACGAGCCACGGATCGGTTGTATCATTGTGAGATCGACCTGGAACTATACTGGACAAATTTCCATATTTCTCTGCCCTACGAATCGCATCTCAAACAGGGACCAATATGCCAGACTTTGGAGGTTTGATCATTGGCTGAAATCGCGACGACGATCTCACGATAATGGTGAAATTTGTCATCCGTGCATCTAGAGCCACAGGGCAAGATGCTTCACTCAAAGCTCGGCAACAACTTGGGGTTACATTGACCGGTCTTTGTGGTCGACACTCTCCACGGATAACAAATAGGCCGGTGGGCGACGAGGCCAAGTATCCCTGGCAAACGTGATGTGAAGGCGGCCCAGAGCGGCGATCAACTCGGAGAGCAAACAGGGCCAAATTGGACCGCAATAGGACGGTTTCCCGATCGGGAAGCGGGCTTCTTTGGGGTGAATGAAGGACTGGAGCGTTTAACGGGGGAGACAGGGGAGATTTCGAGACGAGAGGGTGAAGCGAGTTGGAGGGAGGAGATATTTTGGTGAGACTGAGACTCCAGCGTGTGATGAGCGTGTTTGGTTTGCTTGGAGAAGCAATTGTTTGGTGGTATGGAGGGAGGTTTAGAGGGAGCTCTAGGGCTGGATTTCACGGGCGGAGATGTCTCACATGCCTTTTGTTTGTGTGAGAATATATACGTTATGCGGGCGGGTTTGTCCCTTATTTATTCGCTGAGGATATGCAAGTCAACGCTTTGGAATGCTTCTAGGTGATGATTTGATCCGATGGAACAAGACAGGCCGCCAAGGTTGATCCCTTGATGCTTCAGAATTCTTTCTTTTATTTTATATATAAAAGACAAGATATCACGCATTGTTCCGTTAGCTTTGGCTTCGGATATGCAAATACTTTAGCAAAGGGGAAAACGCCGTCACTGGTTGCGTTTGGCTGGGAGCTTTCTCGCTTATTGTCCTATCGTGTCATTGTATGGCCATGTTGAAGAATGAACGATGGTATTCGACGGGCCTGGACAAGTCATGGTATACCGTGAGGATTGGAGTCTGATAAGAGTTGGCAGGGGCCAAAGCCGAAGAACAAGGGGATGTGGATATTAGCATAATACAAACGTTTAGCAGGTTAGTGGTTCATGATCACTATGCGCGTGATGGATGACACGCAGACGAGGGCTGTCTTGTGTATGTGCGAGGGTTTATTGAGTGGTTACGGCTCACCCAGAGTAATCAAGATGGTGGTTATTGGCACAGGACCATATGGGTAATGGAGATTTCCTCATACTAAGCCACTAACATTCATTAATCCCTCCCCAAACTCGCCTTCACATTGGTGGCCTTTACGAACTCTTTTTACAATACTGCCAATCAAGCTGTCTCCTCTATTCTCGATAATCTTTACGATGACAAACACTTGTTTTCTCATCCGCCAGGACCACCTCGCTACTATCGACTTCTACGCTGAGTATGATTCCCATCTCTAATAACAAATCTAGACAACCCTAGTCTACTCTAATGTCCCCATTGCCTCACATACATACGGACTATCTACGGACTCTATTCCCGTATTAAGCGGAATCCCTCTCGGCATCTCGCGTTGCTACTTGTGGTTTCCATCAAGCGTGCGGAAGGCTACATTGCACAGACCTTGTGGGTTGCCGCTCCTTGTTGACAGGTGATTGCGAATGGTGATTGCTACTCGCTTCGGGACCGAAGGAGAATGAGTACTGAAGAAAACAACGGGAGGGCTAGGTGGGTTATAATGAGCGCGGGTATCATATGTAGAAGCTCTATGTCAAAGAGCCGGGCGGACAACTATCGGGCTGCTTGAGTTGGGGCCACTAGGTGGCTCGGGATGGATGGAGACGTCCGTGGTTAGTTAGCGGAGGACACTGTGCGTTTAAGCATACTCTGGAAATCGCGACGATAGTTCGTTGGCAGTCACACGCAGACAGCTTGAGAGGGCTATGAAACCATTGAGCTCTCAGACATTAAGAATATCGATGAGATGTTGTCGTTACATTTAATCACAAATCAGGCGGTGATGCTCTGGGTTGTCATCCTGCGTCAGGGTTTTGACCCTCAAGGGGCTTTGGCGTGAACGCCCGTTTTGTCAAGGAGATGGACGAGGAGATGAGATTTGACAGGTGGAGGAGAAATGGTGATATCGCCTACGTTGATGGAAGTGGGATTTTCGCTTGCGGCGATGGCGGGAATAACGGCAAGATAGAGACACAGGTGGTTATGGCTCCGCGAGTTGGTGGGGATGGCTGGAAAGCGGGAGTCCAGGACGGGGGAGACAGTGAGCGTGCGAGAGATCCAGTTCTGGTTGGCTGTTTACGTATGTGATCAGCGTATCGTTGGTTGGTGTTCTGCGTCTTGTCCATTGGGGAGGGACAAGGGCCCCGGGCGTCTTGGTACATAGGTTGAATAACCTTGGGGCCATGTTTTCGGTGAGTCCCACTGTACTTAGCCACCATGTGAATGTGGGACTTCGCTTGTATCTCGACATGCCGGATTCTCCCACATGAGTGCGCAGAACATGTCACTCACTAGGCGTCACCAAGTACTTTCTTATCTGCCACAGTACATAAAGATACATCCTGGTACATTTTCCACGACAGCATATGACCTATCATATAATATTGTGTCATCAACAGCCAAAATATGGCTTCTTTGGGCGCCTACTAACTTTCTAGCAATCTCCAATTTCAGGGCGGGCGGGGCTCTACCAACCTGCCAATGACACCCAAGATGATATCACTGATTGTGCTTTCTTGTGGCTGGCTGACTTCGTTTGTATTTGTGGTCTTCCGTCATCCCACACATCGGCACTGAGCGGTTTCTTTGGCCCGGCAACGAACTGGCAGATGAAGTGGTGTGACGGGACGATGTAATTGTGGGAGGGTATATTTGGTAGAGAAGGTAGAAGGGACAGCGGTTCGTTGGAATCGCAAGGTGGCAGCTGAGATCACATCACGAGGGAATATATGCTTCTAGAGATACGTATGTCACGGGTGATTGTGAACTGGGGGCGTCATTGTGACATTATGTGAATTATTCCTTAGCGCTCGGCATAGTCTGGAAGAGAAGTCATATGCTGTTAAGGTAGGCGGGAAACTAGGCCTAGTGCTCTAGAGTCATCTCCTATCGCATACATTTAATGCTTTTCCCTTACTGTATAGCCATCTTCATGCAACCGCTGAGGACACCCGTATCTGTATGTATGGTATGCTACTACCAACACATTTTGCCAACCGCCACGCCACCAAGCACTGGCCACTAGCAAGTTGGTCCGTTGGCCTTGTCTGGTGCCCAACGTACAACATCTTCTTCACTATGTTCTTCCTCACTTTGGGGTTGGGCTCTCCTTCCCGTTATTCTGTGGTATCCACTGCATCTCGTCACATTCTCATCCTCATGACCCAACTAGTAACTGGAGACTAGACTTGTAGATTATTCGGTGATACATTTGTTTGCCTATTTGGTTGTCACATCACGATATCAGTTGGGTCTGTCACATTACTGACGTAACGAGACATGAGTAAAAAGTGTGTGAATATTTGCATATTTCCAGGCCCGTTCATGGTACGATGGACGACTTGCTCTCGTGACAAGGTCCTCGAATACCGAGCCTCTGTCTGACAGTAGTTTGAAGGACCCGTTGTCATCCGCCCAATATCAACCAACTTCGCTCCAAGATCATTGTCATGGCGGCTGGTGTGCTGGGATGTTATGCAGCATTGTCAAATATAGCACATAGCAGGCATTACCATTTACTTGTGTATGAACAAGGTGCATATCTCTGCACAAATAGCCTGTATATAGCGGCTAAAGGAATATAACAAGGTAGATAGAAAAGGATTGCGGACAGTGTAAACATGTGGGGACTGGTTCCTCGCCATAGGGACCGTGTTTGGCTGTTGGGGATCCTGCCGCAATGAACCCTTCTTCACGAGGCCGTATGGATTATCCGAACTGGGGGTCGTTCCTAGCAAGGGAAGGCAAGAAGGAAATATAAGGAATAGAATCATTGTGATGCTGACATTGACTATCAAGTGGAGATAGATTGCGGCGTTATTACCGCCACGGGGTTCTTAACTGAGACATACGGCAGCCGATCATTCATTCGAGTGGCCATTTGCATCAACAGTCTCTCCTGCCCTGCCCGAACACATCCAACCAACCGTGGTGTTCACTCTAGAGAATATCTTGCCACTTGTAGATGTGATTGCATCTAATATTGTCGAGATGGCTACATATCCGATATCTAACCCCGCTGTTATCTTGACACACGCTAGTCTCGGGAACAGTCGGCGATCACATGAACAACTAGATACCTCGCGGATCATGACTACTTCGGCCCATGCGGCTTCAAACAAGCGAGTTGGCAATATCGCAGTAGGAGCTGCTAGGCCTGTAAAAACTGCGTTTCGTGGATTCGCCTTCTGGGGCGATGGGGCAATGCTCGAGAACGTGCTGCGAGGCAAGATGACTAGATGGTATTGTCAGCAACAAGATGTATTGGCGATGATCAAGGAATTTACAAGAGGATCGTGAAGGACTTGCCGATCACCAAGGTCGACATGGGGGTTTAGCCAAGAGAAGACCAGGGTTGAATTAAAAACTCGGTCTCAAGATTTCACAGTGTGCCCTGAGATAAGTAAGGCAATTTGTCCATGTTTGCCTCATGTAAGAGTCCAGACAAACAACGAATGAAAACCAAAGCTTGAACGCAAGCTTTGTATTCAATATTGGACCGGTAAGGAGATATATGCAGTCCAAAGGACGCACATAACCAATTGAAGCTTGATGGACGGCTAGTGGCTATGGTTATGCACGAAATATGACAAAGCTGTAAGTGTCCTAATCTGGAAATAGAACATTGCATTAAATAAGGGACTCCTCTTTTTCGCTATCCACAATGTCACCGTCTCCTTTTTCTTTCATTTCCGTGCACATATGAGGTAACTGATCAGCTTCACGGATATTTCCCCTTAACAAATGGGATCTCCGTTTACATTGTGTGACCAAGTGCCAAGAGGACTCGAGGGCTTATTACTACACAGATATCACCAGGTTCTGCTGGATATGGTGCAGAGAGTCTGCACATGCAAGCAAGGCCAAGTAGCATGATAACGATAATGGGATCTAATTCCCTGTAGCCCTTGCCGCTCGTTGTGAATTGAGTTTTTGTTGTATATTGCAGGTGTTCTTTTGGCTGATTGCACTTTCGTTGCTGCCGGATCAATGTATACTTTCTTTTGATTCTGCCTACATCTAGGGGTTGTTCTTTCGGTAGCATGGGCATATATAGTCTGTATTTGCTTATTCTCTGGCGATTGCCGCGGCAAGCCAGAAATTACGAAGAACAGAAGTTGTGGCCACTGTGATGAGTGCATATGTGGAGTCTGCAATATATATTAGTACGATATCAGGTCGTTGGCATACATATGGTGCGGCAAAGAAGTGGGTCCCCGGAGACGACGGTATATTAGCGTCGTATTAATTTCCATAGCAGCTCCATACCCAACGACCCTCTCTCTCGCCCGAGATTCCGCTCGATCTCTGTGATGTGTTTCTTAATAAATGGCATATACTGTGTCAACATGCCCGCACGCTCATCGTTGAGATGCCTACAAACCGAAAGGGTCTCGTCCAAGGATGTCTATGTTGCAACAATGTAACTTCCCAAGAGAACAATTCACCGACGAGTCCGAGAGTCCCGGGAACAACCAGAACTTGACTCCACATATACGATGTCGAGTCTTCATAGCGTCTCTTCTGGCGACTTCCTCTACAGGGCGACCGGCCGTCAAATTCCCGTTTGGGCTACCGATCTGATATCTTATGTAGGCAATAGCCATCGGGTTTCATATTGACAATAATGGCGCTAGAACCTGATATGCACAATGTACAGATGTGACGAGGTGATTATGATGGCCTTACATGAACATGGGCATCTATTAATGTCCTAAGAAATCCTGGCCATGGACATAGTGGTGCCTGGTTGCAGAAGGCCATCAAGAAGATTCATCCAGAGTCTCAGATGGGGCAATGGAAGGTACTTTGGGGGTTGGGGTGCCTAGGTGAAAGTAGCCTTGAAATATTTAAGCTTGGAACTATTGACAATAGAAGAGTCAGATGGATATGATTTGTCTTTTTCTGGACATGACCGCTGTTGTTGGAACACACAAATATATCCACATTACAACACACTGGTGCTCGCCTGCCTCCCGGCCACCAAAATGGGCCTTAAGTTTGCTTTGTTGTCCTGCACCTAGCTCAATACGTTCTGGCTTTGCTTTGCCCCCCGGGCACTGTCACTATCAAGGCCTCTCCAAATCGGCCAATCATGACACCGCTCATACGCCATGGAATCAAGCTTATTATGCACATAGAGTGACACAACGGGTCGTGGCATATAGGGCGTTACGATATTGCGGTGAGAGTACCCGCGTGCCTTCATTCTTGCAGGTCTTCTAGATATTTCTTTTGTCTGTCTGACTTGTGTTTCTCCGATGAGTGGTAAGCATCTTCGGCCGGAAAAAGTAGGGCGATGAAGTGAGTGATGTTGTTACGTAGGCAAAGTACGGGGACATGGGTAAAGGCCAAGTTTGTGATCAAGTTGGACTCCATTGCAGAGTCGCGAAGGGGCAATATGAAAGGAGTCAGGATAAATGGAAGGGGATATTGTGTGTATTGATAGGTGAACTAGCGAACGGTGAAGCCTGTGGAGGAGACGATGTCCGTGATGAGGCAGCTGGGCGCCGAGTGATTCGCAGGGAAGATGACATATTAGATGCTGTTGTAAGATTTCTCGATTAGGATATTTCTAAATTAGCAAATAGCGGTTATCAAGACTAGTCAGATTACAAAACGGAGATCGTGAAAAGGGATTTACGAAGCTGTTGGATACTTTTGAGGCAGCAATATTCTGATCTATTGTCTGCAAAAGACAAGGACTCGAAGCGCCCAATATACCAAGCGCCTTGTTTAAGCCATTCTTTGTGATATACAGTATATGACCCCAGATACCAAGCCCAGGTCAAAATTCAAAGCCCGACCTCACCAGCCGTGTGTACGTCCCCCCAAGGTACCTGTAAATCACCCCAGACCCCAGCATTCTTACTCTGCCGCCAAGTTTTCGCTTCGCTAAGCCATTCCTCTATCACCTGTTCACCTTGCCCGCAAGCCCTCCAAATTTGGAGATAATCCGCACCAATGCTACCTAAACTAGAACTCCAACTACTTATCCATATGCTCTCATATCGTATTTCACTTCCATGGATTGGACTGGGGGAGGCCAATATGATAGAAATGTAATTGTATGCGGGCGACCAAACACTATACAGCCTGCGCCCATTTTTGGTACACCCCCGCCCAAACCCACAGACAAGGGAGGAGAGGGAAATAAATTTATTCGCAAGTTGGCTAAGTTTGCGGAATTGGAAGTGATGTGCTCTCCAGTTGACGGAGGCTTGGGGTGATGGAAGAGACGGAGGCGCGTTGTCGGACGGGGCGCGTCTGGATGACGTGAGTACAAAACGTCGTTTGAAAGGATTGAAGGACTTTGGGAGCGATAGATAAACGCTGGGTTTCTTGTTGTAAGCTCCTTGTGGGCTTACTAACTCAACCATGTGCTATTTGCCAAGAGGATAAAAGTTATCGTGTTGGGGCTTACCTGATGGTTGCACAAAACATGCGATATCAATCATGCATAGCGTCGCTCGAGTGACTGCACTGCTATTTGGTATGTACTTAACCCGGCTGGCTTTTACTGGTTTTCTTCCTTTTTACCAACTGCAACTGGTTGCTGACCTATCTATATTATGACAGCTATGCTAATTCAAACGCAGCCCCGACTGCTAAAAATCATAGCCTTGTATATTCGTCGCTTCAGGCTAGCCACATTAAGTAACTTATGTAACTGTTGATTAGAAAACTCCGTTTCGTTCGTGAACACACGCTAACACATGTCTCATCCCATCAATCCCATACCAAAAGGTCCCCTTAGAACCTCCAAGATGCTATCTCCAAGACACCAGGAACTCACTCGTCTACCACTAGCAAAAGCTTATTGTGCTACCATCAGAAGGAAACAGGATAAGCTGGGATCGAGAGTTACCCATTGAGGCTAGGTTTGATATAGTTGTGTTTGAATGGAATCAGTTTTGCCGCTTTGGGGTCGGGGTTTGTGATGGAGGCCTTTGTGAATGGCAATGGTTAAGCGAGGTTTGTGGGATGTCAAGAGAGAGAGGTACAGTGCAGACAAGGCGGAGTCCGTCGGGAGAATAATAGATAATGAAGTGTACATGGTTGAGGGTGGAGTTTTTGAAGGCTCGGAAGGATGAAGGATAGTGGCGGATATGAACTGAGAGCTGATGGCCTGGGCTTGGTCACCCGCAGTTAGGATATGGGAATCTTAGAATAGGATGATATTGGAGAAGTGCCGGGAGGCAAACGACGGGTTGATGAAAAGAGCCTCAGTGGAAGATCCCCGATGTTTGTCTGGAATGTGAATTTGCCCACCGGCAAAATAATTACTCCAAATTTTGTTAAAATTTTCTGTGCTGGACTTCGATTCTGTGAGTTAGTTGCATTTTGTTAAGCTTTATGCACAGTTGTACCAAGGAGTTAACTGTGGATTCAACTAACACACACAATACATACATACAAGAAAGCCACTCCCGGTGGGCATCAAGGAAGATCCCAGCAAACCACAAACTCCCCACACAAGCCTCAAGATCTCCAATCTCGCGACGTCCGCTAGATCTTACCCGAGACTATCTAACTTACCATGATGAGTGTCTAATAAAGACGATTATCATACAAATAAATAAAAACGCATATATATGCACCTGTATATGTATACATACGTACATACACACACACACACACACACACACACACACACACACAAGAAAAAGAAACTCATCAGTTCATCATCCCGCAATCAGTCATCACATGATCCCATCCAAATCCCCAGATCGTCGCCTGCCCCACCTTGCAACCAATCAGCCATATATCGTAGCATCTTCCCAGACCACGCCAAATTAGCCTCTCAGCTGCAAAAACCAGCGCAGCTGACAAACGCTACCTCAATCACAAGTGCTTCGCCCTCATGAGCACGAGCTAGTCTAAATGCGGGATTCTAAAGGGGATATCCCTTGTGGGGACACCACAACACTATTACCAGCCCAACCCAAGCTCATGGGTTGATATTTGACCCTAAAGGGATAGCTCAAGTTATCTCAGCACTCGATGATTTCTGAAGGCCTCATTGGTTTACT
Organism: Catunica adiposa; assembly: GCA_001640685.1. NCBI lineage: Eukaryota > Fungi > Ascomycota > Sordariomycetes > Microascales > Ceratocystidaceae > Catunica > Catunica adiposa. The sequence continues at coordinate 86,167 of LXGU01000106.1, forward strand.
TGTGGTGGGAGCAGAGTGGGGAACGGACAACTTTCGAGTCAGAGAGGGGGAATTTTGTGGAGAAGGGACCAGCTCGGGGGTCCCGAAACCAGGGTTTGGACGGCGCGGGTCCTTGGTGGCCGATTAGTGGGGGGGAAATGGAGTTAGATTTAACAATCTATATGTGGGAATCCAGGTAAGAAAATGGCGAGATATACAGGCGGATGGTTACAGCTGATGGGCTAGCGGATCTCCTCCAGATTTGAGGAGGCGGTGCTATTGGAGGAAACGGCAACATCGCGAGCGAAATCGTGAGACTGGAGGGGCCATATTGATGCAGAAGCCATGGGTGTTGACCTTAATTCGGAATTATCTTTCGGCGTGCTGCGTATGAGCTTGAGAGACCGTTGCTGATGATGTGGGCGGTTAGTATCAATATTTACAAAAGATGGTATCATCTTTCTCGTTACCATTGTTTTTAAAAGCCGATAGTTATCTCCCTGATGTCCAAGCACCGCCCCTCACCACGCAAAGTATGCCCCAGAACTACTACAATCCAAGCCGTCAGATGTGCTTACTTCTCCTCGCAGTCTACTCTCTCAAGACCTTGCCCATAGGATGCCCATAGGATGCCCGTCCCAATGTCCGAGCGCCCATGTGCCTCTAATCACTTCCCGCGTCCAAGATCCTGGGTTCTGAAAACCCCTCTGCGTCCTTTTGCTCTTGATGGAGGTGCTGACTGCGAATATGAATGAGGCAGAGGATTCTGGGGAATAAGACCTATTCGAGTTAAGTTCACAAGGAGGAATTTGGTTGGCGGGATCGTCGGGCAAAGGTGGAGAAAGAGTGATTCTAAAAAGGGTAATACTCCTTTGGGATATCATGAATACGGATTTTGAGACGTTGATATTCGAATAGCTACCTATCTATTATGGGCCTTATCGTCAGACACATAGCCCCACTCAAGTAGCTGGATATTCCTAATAAAGTGTATTGCTGTATCACGGGACTCCCAGATGATACTAAGTAGTACCCCTCCTAGACCAGGTCCAGCATGGTATGATGGAGGGCTTGGATCTGTCAGGATACGGTGTTTCAAACTCAGCTTACACAAGGGTCCAGCATGTTCTGTGATGGCCCGCCGGAATACTTGCTATGATCCGGAGGTGGCAAGTTGTCAACCGACGACAACTGCCATCGTAAGGGAATTGTTTTTAATGTACCCAGAAGAAAGTTCTAGATACGAAGTGGTGACATTACCATTTGTGGTTTCAGTGTTTACCTTCAAAATCCCAGTTGAAATGCTAATACCTAACATCTGGTCAGCAATACTCTCAGCTATACAAGCGCCAATAAATACCGTGTACATTGACTAGAGTAGAAGTAATGGGAATTCATTTCAAACACAGCGGGTGACTTCATCGCGTTATTCTATAGTCTAGTACGAATCATGCCACCAGCGGAAGTGCTAGCCCGTGGGGAAGGATGTTGCTTCGAGGGAATAGTCTCCGGTGGCATCATGTGTCGGGTACGGGTCACCACGGAGTTCTATACATCGATCCCAAGTAACACCGATCGGTATCGTGCCCCTCAACATAGTCTATCGCAAGATGAAAAGTTTACCCGGTTGCTACTTTCTTCACCTGAGCTACGACTGAACAGTAATACCTACATGACACGTTTCTCCTCAACAATTATCTTAACCACAAAAAGAGTACACTATTGCGATGAATGGGGCTGATGTAGTAGCTTAAAATAAATCTGACATCAAGCCCATGGCTTGTACAGATGTCTTAGTTCATGTTGAAAAACCGATGTTTGTTGACAGTGTGTCTATCCTGTGCCACAAAACCAAGACGAACTTTCCTCTGTTGGTAAATCGAAATTTTGAAGGAACAAAGCCCATAATAAGGATGAAAAGTTTAGACTTTCTCTTATGCTTAGAGAATCTGAGGAGGCCAGACACGGCGCCTAACTGTATGAGACCTGGCAGATCATTGAAATGCCGGGGACTATTAGATTCGACATAGAAGAAAATGGACTGGCCTGCCGGACATCAAGTGCTGCAGCAAATATGGTGTTAGAACAGGTTGGCTTCTTTAAGCCTCTCGGTGGAGTTTGGACCAGAGTCAATCCGAAGAATGAGACTTACTTGTATGACTATTGAATCATCTTGATTGGGTGTAATCTCCGGTCTTGGGCAGCAGGTTGTATATCAATATGAAGTCCAGATGTTTCTCCTCAAATGTTTTCGATAATAACTCCAAAGCAAGGTTTATCATCCGCCTCACATCCGATCTCATAAACGACACACCATTCGTTGTAACAGAGTTTCCATCGTCTTTGAGAGAAGGGATGGGCGTCAAATGATGGTGACTTACATCATCATGACCCTGTGATTCGGAGCCTGAACTTGTTCAGCATTCATAGAGAGCGTATGATGTTTCCCTGGGTGCGCCACAAGCCTTTGCCTGGCTTATCATCCAGTGATTATGAGAACCGAACTTGTATATCACGGTAGTCGGCCCGTAGACGGCATTTTAAGCTCTGGACAATGCATCAAAGATGATAAGCGGTAATCTTGGATGGACTTTGGGGACAGGATTGGCGAGATGTGTCCAAAAATGTATGAATAAAGGGGAACCTGACTACCAAGATATAAACCAGTCCGTTATATTAAGTAAAGCAAATCGCCATGTACCATAATAGGAAGTTACACAATGGATAACGAACTATAATATGTGGCGCTGGCGCCACTGCCTCATTTAGGACTTAAGTGCAATATTAGGGTTTCTAGAAGAGGGTTGAATGCGTCACATGATGAAGTTAAAGCCATTTTTGGTATTATATATAAATTACATTGAGTACTATTCAGCAAAGATAAACCACATTGGCCAACACCAACATCCCACAATGAATAATAGCACAACCCTACTACCTACTGAATAGGCAAACCACTAATATGTCGTCATCATACATTCGTTCTCAAATCCCTTCCAAATCACCAACGAGCAACCGTCGAAATCTGTCAACGCACTACTATCCTACCATGCATGATTTTACTGATATGATCGGTTATTTTATCCATGTAATGATCTAATGACCCTCGCCATAATATATCATCAGAATCCTTACAATGTTCCCATAGGCTAAAGTTTCCCCAGATCTCGTCGTGTATGCTGCAGCTAGCGAGGGAATCTATAGGTGGTAATCTCCTAAGTCACGGACTAGTGCTTATCACTGTTCGCCAAGAGTGGACAATTGTCTGTGCCTGGGCCCAATTCTAAAAAAGTAAATGTTTCTTTCTGGAATGCCATGGGCATGAAGATCATGGGTTACAATTCCTTCGGCTGGTGTTGGTTGAATCAAGACGCCACGCGTGACTGTGGTAGTCGGTTGTTGGGGATGGAAATCGGTAGATGGTTAGGCACTGATGTGAGTGGATAATCGGAAGGTTACTGATTTGAGTGCATTGCACTTGATTCATCAGAAAGATTTGTAGATAGCTAACGATTACTGCTAGCAAATCAATAATGAATCTCGCTTGACGATACTTGAAGATAATAATCTCATGAATGGATGTTGCTGATAGGCTAAGATACTACAATATTGGTAAACTTGGCTCATGGGTCATGGGCCCACCCATATTGCGGGATCCACCATCGGGTTGGACAACTACCGACCTCATCTAAAGCTTGGCGAATATAGAGATGAGCCCCATGGCTCACTCTCACCTTCAATCGCCTTCTCATCAAATACCTCATGCTAAGGTCACATCATACGAATTTCAGGAGCTCACCGAACACACATTTGCGTTGCTCTCAATATTCTTGCAACAACGTCCCCGAGACAGTGCCTATCTCCTCCTCGTATATAGGAAACTCTAAGCATACTTATTCCCCCCAAGACATGATCATCTCCACAAGAAATGGACAAATCCCTCGTCCACTCAGACCCTCAAATCAGAGACTCTCCCACACCAGCGGGTCTGTCTCGCGGTACTTGGGCGTCAAACATGAGAAATTGCTCACCTCACCACAGTAGCAGCCTATCTAACTTCCCCAGGTTTCCACCACAGACAAACCTATATCCCATAGATACCCAGGCAGATGGGCCTCCACAAACACCGCAGGGGATCATTTGTGATCAAAGCTTCCGTTCTACCTCGCGATTTTTCGTCAAAGGAACGCAGGTTTGCAGCAGTTGGAAATTGCGCACTTGTTTATCCGGGGACTATAGTGCTTCCGTATCGATCCCCAAAATTGCACTATCCTCTTCTCTCATTGGTCACATTTACGAAAAGAGTGGGTTGAAAAGGACCAACTCATCATATCGCGGCCACTGTTTGATATTGATCCTCGAAATGGAAACGCAAACACGTGGACTTGCTGAATAATTATACCCAGCGTGCCTCACTATGCGAATCTCCAACTCTACCCGCATCGACCATCCTGGCAATCTGTATCTTGCCACACAAATTACTGTTGCAGTCCCCTTTTCCTCTTGTCCGCTATCCGCCCCTACCGCCGAGCCGCTCTTGCATGGTGATGTTCCATTACCATACCACGAGACCCTTCCATATATGCATCAGTGATCAGCATAATAAAGCCCACAACTAAACAATACGCCTGGGGCCGCGCGGAGTTGCTATGGTGGATTCTACGAGGCGTTGAATAGGCAGGCAACAAGCGATTAGCGGATGCTCTGGGCAGTTTCGCTTGGAGATATTGTTCCAAGATGAGAGCTCGGCTTGGCTGGATGCATCTCTTGGGGCCCGAGGTTTCAGTAGAGCGAAGGGGTTGCGTATTGTTTCCGATAAGAGAAATATTGGGAGGACATAAGAGCCCTTTGTCGAGCATTTTTAATTTACAGAGACAACTCTACATCAGGAAAAGAAATATGTTCTGGTAGTAGCTCGAAGTTGGGATATATCTGCAATTAGAACAGACTTGGTGGAAAATTATCGAACCATATTCAAAACATGACCTGATCGAGTTTTTTTTCATATAGTTGTGGGGCATGGCAAGCATGCATTTTGTCAATGACAATGTGCATGTACCAAACAAAACCGCAGTAACTATGAAATAGGCTGACGTTGCTGGTTTCTTGAGGTCCCTGGATATTCCCAGATTGTTGGAACAGCTTACACGATTTGTTGGTATTTCCGTTGACCCCACAAACAACTTGATCCTCCCTCTCCAACAACACCTTCCCTCACTATCACCGCTATAATCCCATATAGACAGCTATCAAGCGAGATCTTGATTAATCCCGAAAGATAGAGCTGTCTGCTCTTCTTGTATTGTTTCTCTTGTACCTTGTTCATCACCACCATGTAAAAGGCTATCGTAATCACATCTGCCAGGTAATCGAAACCCCAGTCTTGATCCCCTTTGCTATCCAACTTCTCTTCCTGGCCCCTTACCAGTTCAGTCTCTTCTCCAATCCAACGAAAGAGAAAAATAAAAACAAAAAAAAAAAAGAGTCCTCCTCTCATCCTCCCGCTAAATCACGCCTCCAACCTCACCATACACATTTCACAATTACATCCTCAGTATCCTCAATATCCGCGGCTTCCGTCCTCTCCGCCAATGATCTGTCAGCAAACTGCGCCTCACGATCCCTGGGCCGTCTGCTCTCCATAACATATTGATCAAGGCTTAGGCTTATCCATTGGAGGCAAGGACAAGGCTCATGGCGAGGTGAAATGGATCGATGGATCGATGGAGTGAACGGAGGGTAAGTAGTGGATGAGCCAGGTCTGGGTTGAGGGCAGGCATGCCAAGAGTGAGGGTCAAAGCGGAAGTTCTGAGTGTGGGGTGAGAGAAAGTGAGACCCGAAAGGGTAATAGTGATGAATTGGGATATACAGATGAATATGGATATAGAAACGAGTGAGGTTATAGAGATGGACTAATATTACTGAAGTTGCTGAAACGCGAGTTTAAACGCATAGAGGATATTGCGTTTGGGGAAACTCAAGTGTCGAGATACAAGCGTGCTAGAGTCTATCTAAGCTCAGAGAATGTGTGTATTGCAAATCACGTCAAGCACTGTTGTAAGCGTTGTATTCATATGCGTATAAGTCATTGTGAGATGGTCCCATAATTCATAACATAAAATGTACCCTTAGCTATAATGTTAACCCTATGCCAAGTAATAAACCCATCGTGATAATCCAACAAGTGATTTCGCAAAACTCAATTATGCTAACAGCACACTCAAAAGAATGGCCATTAAAACCCTTTATATCTTTTCATCAAGTCCCTCTATAGACGGTACATCAGAGAAACAAGCAGCCTCTATTCAATAATTAGTACCTTTCTCATCGCTTTCCCAGTTTCATCATGCTTACCCTTCTCCAGCGTGCGGCTCTGAAATGCTAGTCTCTTCTCCTTGATATTTGGTTTTCCGATTACATAGTTCGCTCCAACTTGGGTTCTTCTCAGCGACTCTCTAACATCGAAGTCCCGCCTTGCGGTTGATACAACTGGCTTTGCGGTAGCCACGGTGGCCAAGAAGGCAAGGAGGAGAGATAAGTACTTCATTGTGATAGTGTTGTTTCATGGGTAAACAAAAATGAGATTTTGCAGGTACAGATAGGATATAAAAAAAGTCTTGTGGTTTATTTATATGGATAGAAAACTACTGGAAGCTGAATGGAGACCCTGTGGCTTGACGGTACTATGTGAACGTATTCCAGATGACGATTATCTGATCGGTCATGGTGGTGACGGAATGGCTAATAGGATAATAGATTTTAAATTATCTATAGTGATCACGCTGTGGTTATTTGGAGGGGTTATGGTGGGCAGGTGGTGTTTTGAAAGACGCATGACTAAGAGGGGGATCTAGATATCACGAGGCAATCCTGTGAAGGGATTAGGTGGGGGCTACATCGTCATAGGCTAATAGACAAAGACCTTCGATGTGTTCATTACGTCCGTACATTCAGCTTGTAAAATAACAATCTGGAAATAATGTACGTAGACATGAAGCATAAAAAAACCCTGATCCAAAATGCAATTGGCAAAAAATGGAGACACGGGGAATCGAACCCCGGACCTGATCCAAGCTGGAAGCCGAAGCTTCAACCATGCTAAGGATCCGTCATACCACTAGACCATGTCCCCTCTTGTTGATGAAGGCTTAACTCAATATCACGAACCAAATGCAGTTCGCTGGACTGCGACCCAACTTCGGCGCCCTCGTGGTGTAGTGGTTCTACACTTGGAGGTCTTCCTGACTTTGCACAGGAAAGGCAGTCGGTTCAAATCCGGCCGGGGGCACCAGATTTTCCACTAGTGTCAGTCACCTCCTGGGCGCTATAGGAACTTGTACACTACGTCGAAATCTTAACCAATCACT